>JAQGCM010002639.1:0-10760 GCA_034699705.1 Hymenaphorura dentifera
TCCCCACCTTCCATGGAGTGAAACACGCCTTCCGCATCCACAAAGCCTTCAGGGACGTCTGGAGCAACACTTTCTTTGCCACCTTTGGCGCCTATCATGCCTGGCATAAGAAGTTGATGGAATACGCCTCGTTCGTCCATGTAGCCCGGAGGAACGCCTTCAGGGAACGATTCGTCTTCTTCAACAGGAACAAATTGTCCAAACTCATCCAAGTACCCGGCCCGACTTCCGTGCGGAGCCAAATTGGCAACGATTTCTTCTTTGGTCAAGCCGTGGAATTGTTTTGCAAGCTCTGGGTCGGTGGCTATTGAAGTGTCGAAGCGAACTGGTGGCCCAGGTGGGAGTCGGAGTCGTTCATCATCCCCTTCGTCACCTTCCCCAGCCTCGCTTGCGTAACCTTCTTCATCCTCACCTTCCCATTCGCCAGCGTACTCGTCCTCGTCCGACTCGTCAGGGCTCCCGTCCGAGCCCACTTCGTCTTCATCTTCGTCTTCAGTCTCAGTCTCGCCTTCCTCTTGATTCTCGTGGAAATATGTGGCCTTCTTTCGGTCCTTCTTGCGTTTCTTTTTCTTCTTCTTCTCAACGTCTACCCAAATATTTTTCTGGGCCACGATAGCCTGGCTTTGACTTGCGAAAACGGCCTCTGACTGATGATGGGAAACATCACCGGGAAGGTATTCTTCTTCCGAGACGAAGGCTCGGTGAGGATGGGGTTTGGCTGATGGCAACGGGGCTTGGTATCCGGGAGGACCCGCTTTGACCCCAAAGGAAGCTTTGCCTGGGATGTTGCCCCCAAATTCTCCTGCTTTGTTGAAAGTTCCTGGTTGCAGTTGTCCTCCTATGAGGTTGTAAGGAACTTGCTTGGGGACTTTTGGCTCATGTACAGCGCCGTAAGGGTCAACGACCTCATCGTCGTCATCTGAAGGGTAGTAGGGGTAGACTTGGCGGAAGGGAATCTTGGCCGAAGCCATTCCATCCAGCATATCCAGGACGTGGTGGTAAACACCTTCATCGTCCAAGTAACCAATGGCAGCGTCGGGAGGGAGCGGGTCGCCGGGGTCAGGGACGTAGAAGTTGCCAGCGTTGTCCATGTAGCCCACCGTGGACCCTGGAGGAATGTCCTTGAACTCAGTCGGGTCTGGGAAGTAAGGCTGGTTTTGTGGCATGTAGTACTCGAGCGGGAGTGGGACGAACGTTCCGTCCGGTTGCGGGCCGAATCCAGTCGGCCAAAATTGAAGTCCAGCCGCCACAGATTTCCAGTCGGTTTCAACGGCAGTAGTTGAGAGAGGAACTGGAGTGTACATTGCTGAAGAGTCGACTGGGACAGGCATTTTTGCAAGTTTCTTCTCCCTAGGAGGATACGGCGATTTCCCACAAGCCAAAGAACATGAAATTGATAGACTTGGGTCGTACAAATCGGTTCCGGAAAAGCCGGCGGATTCAGCCTCTGCTTTTCGGTTGTAGTAGGCCAAGAATGCGACGAGGAGATTGTGATGGCTTCGGTACACCAACTGACTTCCTTGGTTCGGCCAATTGAGACCAAAGGCTGGGCGTGGGAATTTCGATTTTGAAGGTGCGGCTCCGGAGGGAGTTTTAAGGGTAGTTCCATCCGAAGCGCGGTTTGCAGTATTTCCTGGAGGAAAGGCGGCGCCTGGTGGTGGTGAAGCAGTTGGTTTGACGTTGCCCAGAACTGTATAGTCAGCTTTTCGTTTGCGATCGACAGGTCGTCCCGGAACTTTGAAGAGGTAGGGCGGATCCTCTGGACCACCGATCACATTTGGGGTTGTGTTGATGCCAGGGACGAAGCGCATGGAAGTTTTGAGCATTTGCATTTGTTTCCCGACCGGGACAAACGTTTGGTTCCAAAGTGCTTCAATTTCTCTTTCTTTGCGTTCAATTTCTTCGGTTCTTTTTCGCTCTTCGCGTCGCTTGGCGTCGTCTTTGACGCGATCTTCTTCAAGAGCGGCAATATGTTTTTCTAAGATGCCCGTTGCGATTTCCATCTCAGATCTGGTCATTTCATGTCGCACTTCCTCAATCTCTTGGTCCTCATCCCTCGAGTATGCGTCTTGGGTTGGGATGCTCTCACCACTTTGTCCTCCGAGTTCAGCGGCAGAGTGAGTGCTTGGCGGAGAACTTTCAGAGGACGCAGACGACCTTTTGCGGAAACTGCTGGTGCTGCTAAGGGGTTCTGGGCGAGGGCTGGGGGCTTTTTCTTTTGCTTCCTTGAGAATTGCGTCGAGTTTTGCTTTTTTCTCGTCGTCGGACAATGGGGAAACGGGGGAAAAGTAAATGGAGTGTCTTGGCTCATCTTTCTGATCCAAAATGGCCCCTGAAATTTGCAAATTTGGCAATGATTGAGCGTGAAATTTCTAAATTTGGTTAAAAGAAAGTGATATTAAGTATAATTTTGGTAAGATTTTACCGATTTCAGTAATTCTTTTGGAGGTGGCTTCCGTCACTATTCCCCTCTTTGACTTCTTTTTCCGCTCCATTGGAAAGAAAATAGAAACTCAGAGCTTTAAGAATAAAAAAACCGTGGGTTTCTTCTGCTATTTTTGATATTGCGCTTTCTCGACGAGTCGAGGTTGTAAAATTCTACTACAATTAGCTAAAATTCGACCAAATTAATTAGCCTTATGATACCAAAAAACTAAATTGAGAATTGCGCCTTCATCAGCAATCTAAATTGAATTTCTGAAAAGTTTGTTTGTTTGTTTCATTTTTAACAAGTTGCCTAGCAACTGCCACTGCGTGCCCGATTAAATGAATTTATAACCACAAATTGACTTGACTCTGAGATGAACCACTGCTTGCATGTTTTTTTTTATTAACGAGAATGAATTGATGTTAAGATTGACAAATAAATGTTCCAAAAAAAGTAAAGTCAGTGAAATGGGAAATTACTAGACTAAATTTTAAGTATTTTTGGTTTAAAACCTCAAGCCATGAATTGCGAATATTTAAAGATATTACATAATATATCGAATTGCAAATTCGAGACACGAAACGAAACGAAACGAAAAATTAAGGTTAAGATTACGAAAGTGTCGACCAACTCGACGTCAACACTCATGCATGGAATGACTATAATGACTGTTTTTTGTTCTCTCTTATTCTTACACTACGCACTACCGGCTAAACAAATACAACTCTGATTCTAATACATTGACTAAACACATTTGTAAAATTGCTTTTTTTCTTCTCAAATCGAGCAATTGACGCGACAAAACAGATCATCAGTTAGGTTGCTAGGTGGTAGGGTGGCTAGCAAGGATTGATTGATTGACTTCCCCAGATATTCGGAGATCGTGACATTTCTAGATTCCTACCGTCTACAGGCCATCCTCCCTTAAAATGTGAAGTTGAACAATTAAGCAGTTAAAGTCTACAAAATCGGAATGTAATTGTCGATTTTAGCACGGTGACGCTGAGCCACGCACTCGGCGATCCACACCACGTTTCTCCCCTCTTGTTCCTTAAGTTTCAAGTATGAGTAGAACACACCGAAATGAAACTGTCTGAGGAAAGCGTTCACGTTTAGTCGAACCTGAAATTGTAAATTTGACAATTTGCAATCTCGAAAATCAAAAATCGCAGAATTCAAAATTTCCATTCCATTCCATATTCGAAATTTCAGAAAAGTTGTGCAAAATTGGGCTCTGTGAGCTTACCTCATATTCGAAAAACCTATCCTCCAGTGTCTTCTCATCTGGGTTGTTTCCAGAACTTGCAAATAGTGCTTGATATTCTGCGTAGTACTCTGCCACACTTCGAACTTGCTCATAATCATCGGCACGAGCCAAAGCCGCTAGCCCGTCTGGGTAAAGTTTGCCACATTTTGGAAAGAGTCGTGCTCTGTCTTCTTTCGTGAGCTCAGTGTCGAAAGAGTTGATTGTTATGATAAGAGCACGACGATCCGCCTCGAACTAAATTTCAAAAGACAATAAATTAGAATTGAACTGGTTAAATAGTCGTCACTGATACAACAATGGCTCACTAAATACAGAAAATTTGAGCAAGACATTTATTTAGAAACGCAACTCACCGCCAAAATCTCACACATCACGTCGGCAGTCTCGCCACCCAATTCTTGACAAAATTCATAGAATGATTCGAGGTACGCTTTGTACAGTGTGTTACGGATGAGTTCCACGTTCATTTCATCCAGATCAGCTTCACTAATGCAATCCACGAAGAACGGAGCTACAAAGAAAGACAAGCAACAATGAATTCTCAGAATGCAATCTTGCAATGAAATTGGTAATTGGTATTTATACAAAGTTAGCTTTCTAGCAGCAAATGAAAAGAACGTACCCAACGGTGTATCAACTAAAACAGCGTTGTAGAGTTCTGCTGGAGTAGCTGCGATATGAATTGCTTCCATCTGTTCAAACGAGCCCAATGGATGACATTTTGGAAGCAATTCTTGGAGCGGTCGTTGATGCAGAGCTCCAGTGATGAGGAGAACAATGTTGTCGATCATGTAGCTGTACCTGTAGTTGTAATTCAAACAAAAAAAAACTGTGAAAACATTTCAGACTAAGGAACATAAACGACAAGCAGGTAGGTGGACAATTTGGATGCATTTGGGCAACTGCATTTCACAAGAATTGAATGGAATTCTTCATAGAAATGCTTCTAAAAAAAATGAAATGACGTACGTGATAAAGTCGAGGAATGTTGAGAGCGGTTCAACTGCTTGGTTTCGCATGTGAACAAATTCCGCGACAACTTTCTCCCTCAATTTGTCATCCAGAGTGGAAACAGAGATTGGGCTAGGCTCGTTCGACAAAAAGTTACCATAGTCCGTCCCAGCCAAATGAAGTCTCAAATCTGTAAATTAAAATGCAATTAGAAATCATTCTCAATCAAATCATAATGCATTAAATTCGTTACGAATCCAACCAAACCAACTGCTAACTAATGACTAACTACAATTGAATGGGCGTGACAAGAGGATTCGCAGTGTTTGCAATTTGCACTTGAAAATTGACTCTAAAATCAAAATCCAGCCAAATTCTAAGCACAACAACGCAACAGCGCAATCAGTGCGATTTCAAGAAATTGGAATAATATAATCAAACTAATGACGTAATTAAATTAACTATTAAAATTTGTACTGGCTGACTGAAGAGAAGCATACCTTCAAGGGTTTCACACTGAACCAAATTTAAGTAGTCATTCTGAGTTAGAATGCCAGACTTGAACCCACGGCAAAGTCCCTCCAAGTACCCAGAGTCCATGTTGAACAAACAGCCCTTCATTTTGGCAGATTTTGTTAACAATTTTGGTGAATTTTAAGTAATTTTCAGAACACACAATTAATCAGAGCAAAACTGAGCAAGTGAAAGGATGATGAGAATTCAATTTTGCTACAGCTGGGTAGACCCGAATAATAAATACAAAAAACCCCACCCGTAAGATTTGGGCTCGTGACGTGACGTCATCCCAGCGCCACCTGCCGATTTGCCAATTTTTTTTACTCCAGAATTTCATACAATTTAATTCAATTTTTAACACAATTTGTAACTCTTATCGAGTTAATTGTTGAACTCTAATAAATCTTATAAACAAAATTAGTCATTTAGAAAGTCTGAAATTGACTTGTTTGTCATGATTTTATTCAAAATCCATCCGGGTGTATGGTAAAAACAAGATCCAAGTTGAACACAATTTGAGAATTTTTAAATAAAATGCAGTTGATTTCCGAGCTAGTGCTGCAAAATTGCAGTTCTTTTCTCTACCTCTGGCTCTCCTAGCAGCTCCGAGAACAATTTATTGCACACATTTCGCGAGTTGCTGCAACCGTGTCGACTACTTGATAGAAAAAAGCAGTAACATTCCTGTTCCAATTTCTCGGTCCCAGTCCCAGCCACCTCTATTCTATCTACCTCTAGTTTCTAAGTTCAAGTTTAAGCACTATTTTGAAACTAAAACATACTTGAATTTGGATAGAGCTAAACTGGAACAAAACAAAACCAAAACTAGATCTTAGCAATGCATGTGTAGCGAAACTAGCGAACAGTTTGTGCCATATGCAACGGATTGATCATGAGTTCTAGAGACGCATCTTTGAGATTTGCTCCACGCAGATTAGCCTCATGCAAGTCACTTCCAGTTAGGTCACAATTTTCCAAATCAGCACCTAAGCAGGCCAAATAAAAATATATAGCAAGTTAGTACGGGCAAATACACGTTTGGCAAATTCTGTCGGAGAACTCAAATGAACAAATCCAAAATGAATTTGTACTATTTTGACATTGGGGCGTTATAATTTTGAAATCAGTTAATAAAAATCAAATTTGCTATTACAGGTATTGCGAAGTTCTGGCCTGGGAAGGAGTCGTGCCCCCGCCGCAGTCACTTCCAAAATTTGTAAATTAAATTAATCATACCAGCCAAGATAGCCCCACGAAGTATTGTAGCTCGTAAGTTTGCATTCTTCAAATTAGCAACCCTTAAATTAGCACCGGTCAAGTCTGAATCCTCCAAAATTGCATTTCGTAGATTGACGCTTTCCATGTTAGTACTGAATCCATTCGGAGCCTAATTTCGTGAAAAAGGACACGATTTAAACCCCTCACAGAAAACTATAAGAAAGACAAACTGAGCGCCCCAAATCGGTGCCCTTGTCCTATCCTGACCTGAAAGTTGCATTTTGAACAAAGTGCTCCTTCCATTGAAGCGCAGGCCATGCGAACCCCGCTGAGAATTGCACAGGTCATTTGAACACCAGTCATTTCAGCTCTCTCCAAATTGCAGCACGACAAATTGGAATATGACAGTTTGGCATTGCGCAGTTTTGCATATCTACAAAGAAATCATGAATAGTTTTTTAACCAAACCAAAGTTTTTCACTCAAATTAAGGTTTAAAAATCTTTAGTTACTTGAAATTGATATTTTGCAAGTCCAAGTAGGACAAATCAGCACCAGTCAGATTGACGCCTTGAAAACGTAGCGCAGATACGTTTGGAGTCGTGATGAGTGCATTTATGACGTCTCTGCGGGTGAGCGGAGCATCATCTCTTGGAACCAACATTTCCTCCAACTCTGGAATGCAGGACTGAATGCCAAAAAAGTGAGCTTCTTCCAGAACACCTGCAAAATATGAAACAAAGCCAAAGCTAAAAAAAATTTCCACTTGAGAGGTGGACTTCATAGCATTTTACAGACCAAAAAATGGAATATTTTATAATCTCAGCAAATTTAGATAATCCTACCATTTGGGTTAATGTCCTGATCCAAGATGAGATTCCCACTGCGAAGAAAGTTAAGAATAGGAGCAAAATATTTTGGGTCTCTGTCGATTAGAAATGCTCCGTTTGAGTCAACGCAACTTGGCTTCATGTGCGAGTCTGGGTCAAACATTCTTGCCAGCATTGACTGTGGCTCTCGACTAAGCAACGTTGTTCTGGACGTGTAGAACAAATGTCCACCAACATTGAGCTTGACCCAGTCTGCAGAATTTTCAACCGACATCGAGCCAAAGTTGCAAGAACAAGAAGCTTGGTCACTAATCGACACATTGTTGACTCTAGCAAATGCAGGTGGGTTTGGAGCCACTCTCTGTGTAAAATCCTCGCCTTTAGTGGCGAACAGAATTTCGTCATCGCTGTAAATACAAAATTGTGAGATTCGTGGATTAGAAATACTGAAGGGTACAACTTACAATACAATGAGAATATTTAAATTACCGAATTAAATCCACGTCATCGATTTGGCCACCTTGAGCTGTAAATAAATACTGAAAGTCTGAACATCCAAAGCTGCTCCTCACCAGCTGCATCATTTCCTTCATCGACTGCCCAACTTTGAGCAACTTTCCGTTCACCCAAGACCCATTCTCGAAGACAGTCACTCTCTTGGAGGCTAGCAAATAAAAAATTAAGAATATTGAAAATGCCAAAGGAAAAAATCATAAAAGCGTCAAAAACTTTGAAGCTGAGATGAGATGTTTACATTGCATTTTTAATCTCGCTGCCGGTGTTTGGATGATTTATGGGAAATTAGTTGTCTGAAGTTTCAAGAGCAAGAGCGCCGCATGATTTTCATCATCTAAGAAATCCGGGCACTGCGAAAATGGGTCAACTTCGAACTGTTTCTGCTCAGGCGAGAGTTGTAAGTGGGAACTCAGGATTTTTGATCTAAATAAAATGAAGTAAATATTACAGTTATTTATAGTTTAGAGTTTTTTTAAAAAAAGGGATTGCAGTGGAAAATTTCACAAAACTTGAAATGAAAAGTACAGCACAGGTTAAAAACCCTGTTTTGCATTAAAAATCTTACTTCAATTTTAAGAAAAGCAGAACATTGCGACAATCTTCAAAGTACTCATAAACTAGTCTTGTCTGTCTATCTGTAATTTCTTCCGAATTTTTGGCAATCTCAGCCAAAAATCGTTGACCAACTGTGTCTAGAATGGTTTGCAGTTTCAGGATGTCAGAGTCGACGTTTTTCCTAGAAAATTGCAAGACGAGATTCGTTAGCATTTCGCAGAAAATAATTTTTTAAGGCTTTCCAGCTCTGAAGAAATTGAATTGACTAACAAAAAAGCTTAAAACTCTAGAAACTTACAAGATTTCGTTCGCTCTCTCAGTTTCTTCCTCAAAAATTCCAAAGACTACTTCCTTGAGAGTCTCTTGGCTGGAAGGATCAATTTCAAGAAGATATTTTGTCACTTGAACCCTGAATTATAAGCACAGTTAGGACAAAATCGACAAAATGGATTGTATTAACTATTTTGTTAGAGGAAATTTTAGGTTTACTTTTGATTGTTTTGTAACTTAGTTCTGGCAATGTAGAGTGGGCCTGAAATGATTGCAGTCACTTCATTTGTTTTCTCGAAAAGATTCGCAGTGAGGAGGATGTCCACAAATTGGTTGACTCCTTCCAGGGGAGTTTTCGAAATCATCTGAAATTTTCAAGAGCATAGTATAGTAGGTTAGCAATCTAACCATTGCACTACGTCATTGTCTAGTCTAAAATTACTAATCTTTGCGCAAGTAAATGTTAATGTGCAACATAGGTAGGTTAGGATTTTACGATTCTGTTAATTTGCTAAACTAACTGTAACCCCACTTAAGTACTACCCTACGCCCTAGGTCCTACCTACCTCGTCGTCAAAATTTTGATGCATTTAGCTAAACTGGATCGACTGCATTATGCACGCTGCATCTGACGGCAGGCATTCCCAGTTCCCTTCCCTCCACCGCACCAACCGACACCGCCCTTGCAAATCTCACTCGCCCACAAATGTCGTGTCGACCCATGCCTCATGCACGTGGCGGGTCGGGTCGGGGGGTGCCTTAAGGACAACTTTCTCTGTTTTCTCATGCCAGGGAAACCTTTTGCTTTTCATGTTTTTGGTTCAAAAAATCACACAAGACAAGGCATTCTACATTCTGCTAAATTATTTCACACGGGAAGGGTTTCCGACTGCAAGCGTTTTTGGCCTAGGTCATTCATAGATTAAAATTAAAGTCCAGGTCAAGTTTGAAGGTACTACGAGTGCGATGCGAGCCATACGCTACGCCTTGCCTTGGGGCTAAAAGTGGGTGCCCTAAAAGTGGAAATGGTAAACTAAAACGAAAATTTACTTACGTGAGCCCTTGTGTACTTGTAAACTTTCTTTGCAACTAAACAAAGCACAGCGTTCACTTTGGTTAATCTTTCTTTATTGCAACCAAAAAGCTATGCAATTCTCAATTTCAAAAACTTCTCTTCTCTTTTGAGAAAAGTTTTGGCGAGCAAATTGCAATTGACGCCCCAAAAAATGCAGCTGTGGCTGCGACATGCTTCGCTAGCAAAACAGTCGTAAAAAAGTAGTCAGCCTTCAAAAGTCACGTTGCTCAAAAATCCCACAAAAATATTCCAATGATAAAATTAAATTTGTGCACGAAAATAGAGGGAATTCTTTCTCTCCGCTCAATTTTGAATTTGGCCCATTTCAAGTGCATTCCTTTTGTTACCTTTCTTTCACTTTTGCTTGTCAAGTCGTCACAAAGTGAAAGTAGCTCACAAAAATGCCACTAATTTTTTAAAAATTTTAAATTAAAATTAAATTTTCAGCGATAGTTTGTCAAATTACCTTGACCTTTTTGAACATTTCGGACTTAGAAGGATTCTTGTCGTGAGTGACTAACTGCAACTGCTGCTTGAAGAAGACTGCTGGGTGGGACACGCACTGGACTGACTAACTTGACGGCTACCGGCACTGAAACTGAATTTTGTTGGAAATTGTGATCAAAGATTATTGTAGTTTGGACTTGTCGTCACTCGATTTGGATTAGTCATCACCTTGTGTAGCTGCTAAAGTCTTCAATCGAACCGTCGTCGTCGTAAGTGTAATTAATATTTGTAACCACTGCTCTATTGATTGTTGCAGTTTGCAGTATTGTAGTCCAATTTTAGTCCTCAATGTCAATGTCGCTGTGTGCTACGTTAACTTACGTTTGCCTCAGCCCAATATTGCATGCTGAAAGGTCTGCGATTGTTGAAATTTGTGAATTGTTTTGTTGTTTATCAAAATGAGACAAGCCGTGTGTTAACCGGAATGTAGTATTGCTTTTCAACTTGTTTTTTGAGCCATATTGGTGTATTAGTGTAACTTGACTTGTAATGAACTGATTAGTGATTTGTGTATTTAATTTGTGTTGGTACTTGTTCTAGAACTAACCGCTGGAATACTGAAACCGAGCTCAACAATGAATCCAACCGTTCGTCCTTGGGAAGAAAGTGTGAAGATGGAAGCTGTGAC
>JAQGCM010002640.1:0-10757 GCA_034699705.1 Hymenaphorura dentifera
CCGAGCAAAGTTTTGCGGTTCAACTTTGCGGTTAGCTTTGCGGTCCGCAAAAGTTTCGGTGGAATCGCCGCTTTAGGCAAGGCGCCTCGAGTGTTTCAGAATTTCTTTTTTCTTTTTAACCTTTGGAGAACGGAAGCATATGTCTCTTTTATCCTCATTTCATTTGCAGGAGGTGATACCAATATCTTCGGTCGTTTCAGCAGCATTCATTGATGGTACTCTACAATCTACTAGTACAATCAGGTGGTCCTGTCACACATATTCCAGTGCACAAGTTGTAATTCTTGAACCATTCATTTTACTACAAGAGCTTGGCAATTGCCCAAGAAAACCATTCGAGACAAAATGAAGAAGTCCAAGAGTGGACATAGTGGACAAGGAGGCCATCGCAGGAAATTAGAGATTAAATCTGGGTTTGTCCAATATCTTGACATCATTGTAAAAGTCGGTATTGTGCATTGTACTTAATTTACTCAATCATTCGTGGATCTCATGATAAATATTCCCTTGCAAACTATAGCTGAGTGACATAGAATTTCCAATAGTCAATTCAACCTTAAATTAAGCAACGATTAAGATCGGCTCGTCCTGCTATTCAGAATTCAGAATTGTCTGTCTTTATTCCACGTCATTATATGTCATTAAATCCATCAAGGATGCAATCAAATGATCAATGATTTGACTTGAGGAAATTAACATCCTTGACTCGTTCATTTCAGTTTCTTGTTTAGTTACTGCTTTGAAGTCTCGTACTGAGAAGTCGGAAGACGACTTGAGCAGTTTAGTTTGCAGAATTCACTGCCACATAGTGCCATTTGTCGACTGAAAATTCAAAAATTTAAAACATGGAATGAAACATCGGTATTTTAAGTCTTATACAGGTAGAGTAGTTTGTAAACAAATCTCACCCATTGGATCCACTTTTTGAGCCTCACCAGGAGGTGGTTGGGAAGCAATCATCGAATTAGACGCCTCGAGTGTTAAATGGAAAGGAGAATCCGGGTCAGATACTCTCTCGCTGCAAAGTAGAACAAAATTCTTGAATAAAATATGACAATGCAAATATCAGAATATTGCGTTTCCTCAAAACAATGGTATTCGTATTCTACTAATTCTACATCTTGTGTAACGAATAGAGTTCAATGGCTCGAATGAATTATTTTGACTGTAAAGTTGATCAATACGGCTGGTGTGGTGTATGTTCTTACCATGCTAGGTCCCAATCGTTCGAAATTTCTTTTGCAGAAAGGCCAACCCAATATTTATGAGTTTCCTCAATGGTATGCAATGCGAATTCGGCGTTCTTGGGTTCTCCATTGAAAGCAAACTGATTTTCTGGTTTTCCATCTGGAATTTTGTAAATTCTAAACCACTCAACTGTTGCTCTTAGAAATCCAGGCATCAATTTCTCTATGTCTTGAATGTCTGCATTTGGGATTAGAAAACAAAATTGCTTTAAAAATTAGCTAGTACAATGTATTTAGAAAGTTTGAATCCGAATTTTTAAGCTTACCATTGAGCTTATCTGCCAATGGATCTGTGATATCCACGGCTAAAATCTTCCAGTCAGTTTCACCTATTTGTGAACAAAGCAAAACACGGATAATATTATTGAGCTTTCCTTTAGTGAATTAGTAAGTGAGATATGAAAAGTTCAAATATTTACCTTCATCAATCAAAGCAAAAACTCCCAAAATTTTGACTGGGACAACAGCACCTCTTCCGTGGATCTAAATGAAAAAACACCATAATTAAAAGGCATGAGAGGCACGGCTCAGGTGTTCACAACGCAGGCATCTAGTGTATTTCTCTCTAAGAAGTTCCGAAGCCACGAAAATAGAGAAAAATAATATTGCAATATTACCTTGGTACCGATTTCGCAGACATCAATGGGATCATTATCTCCTTTGCAACCAGTCGCAGGATCTACTGAGTGTGGATTCTCCCAGGTCTGTGATTAGAAATTTCAATTTTTATTGATCAGATCATAACTCTAAACATCAAATCAGTTATATGAGCACATCTTAGTTAGTGAAACTTTAGTTGGTTTCAAATTGCACGAAGTGGCGAGAACTAGCTAATCAAAACCTCTAGCCTACTCTGACCCTCTGACAGATACCGGTTTATTTGTACCCGATTATACAAAAAAAGAGATGATAAGTTCAGAGACCAGGTTTCTAAACTTCAACGGAAAAACATATTCTTTCTGTGCTTACTTGGGGAATTGCTCCGTAATTCCAAATGTAGCCATGGTGCGGAAAGCAGTTGGCGACATATCGCAAGTTCCCTTTCTTCACGTCTTGTTTAATTGGATTCAGTTTCTCTTTAGTTGCAATCTTAAATTGTTAAGTAGAAATTTATTGCTGCAATGATACTTTTCACGCTTTTTGTGTATTATATGTAGAAATGGTCAGTACCTCCATTTTGGCGTTAGACCATCGAGGAACTTCTACGACCATGTTGAATATTTTAGAGTCAGGCCCACCAACACGGTAGGGAATGTCATGGAATGGTGATATTGGTCCAGCCGCATTGCCTGTAAGAATGTAAATAAAAAACTCTATTTCTCCTGAAAATTGCACTCATAATTTCATCCAGCACTAGCTTTAAAGAATACTTTACACAATGCACATTTGCGAAGGTAAATAAATTAAAAGACAATTGTGCGAATTCAAAGGATTTTTGCCATTTCCAAGTCACGCTTTCAAGCAAGTTATATAAATCTTTGAATAGAGTAGGTACTCGTAGATGTTCACACTGTTGACAAAGACTGAAATAATCTCTAGACCTGCTTGTAAACTCGCATTTTAGTTCTTGCCTTCTCTCAAATTAAGCAATGCAAACCTGATAAGCCAAAAATAACTAATGTCAAAAATATAAATAGTTGATTAAAGCAAATTGACAGGCAATCAGTGAAGGAAGCGTGGTGCGTGTGCCAAATTCAAGTGCAGGGTTTAAACTTTAATGTTTAAAGCACGATTGCTTTGGCCTTTAGCCGGCAGAGTTCCAACAAGTTCCGAAGTTCTGTAATTGACCTTCAACAGTCAACTATAATAATAATGATTGTCATTGCCATTCATATCCTATTATTACAAGCTGTTTCTAACTACTTCAATTCAAACTCAAACAAAACTAGTGACTTGGATAGAACCCCAGAATTGCAATTGAGTTGAAGCTCTAGGATTCGAATCCAATTGATTTTATTTGCCAAAATTGCATTCCGCAATGTCAAGTTTAAACGAAAAAGAGTGGAATTGAATAAGAACATCAGCAATAATCAGCATTCGTTTCCTGCACCCATCACCCAAGTAAAGTATCAACCGGCAAAGTCTTTTGCCACACAGGATAATAAATCTTAACTGCATACCATAATAAATTCTTGTGTTTTGGTAGCAAAGGTACATGGTAAAGACGAGACAAGATTTGAAAAAGTGATTGTATTGACATTGCACCATTTCGAAAGCGTTTGTCTCTCAAGCCTTTAAGCACACAATTTCTTTGAATCATACCTTATTTTTCGCCAGTGCAGCGGTCACTATCTAAAGCAGGATAAATGTGAGGCTTACAATTCCAACGGCATAAACAAATTCCATGGCTGTGACGAAAATACTTCAGTTTTTTTTTAATATTCACAGAATGAGTGCCATCAGTGACTGCGTGCGTAAAGGCTTTGCTTTGACTGTGAAAAATTTGCGTGACCTTGACCGTAACAACTAGTAGAAACATTTGGGACAGCACAAAACAAATTTTTTTTGAAGGATTGTTGTTTACTGGTTAGCTTATTCACGGCAGATCAATTTTCAGGGCTATCCGGCTATCAAAATATTTCAAAAAACTTAAAAAAAATAATGGCCCTGTCAAATACAACTTGAAAGCAGCTGTTCAGAAGTTCAGATTCATCTGTCAACTGTTAACAATGCAAAGTATTACATCAACGCTCCCTCCATATTATCATCCATAGAAAAACACCCGTATGACTTTTGACTGCGGCGAGCCGATCTTTATAAATGGGGATTCATCAATAGATTTAAAATGATCTTAAAAATTAGGACTAGCTAATTAAACTCACGGAGATAGATTCTGTAGTCGAGTGAGTTGGGAGCCCCGCGCTCTTCAATTGTGTACGGTCCGACACTAGAAGAACTCATGTCTTTTCTGAGATTCACACCAAGGACGGCTGTAGACAAAATCGTTGCTGTTCTTGTGACGGCCACACGTTGAAAACAATGACGACGACAATGTGGTCCTCTTGAGGAAGTCGTGGACGTTGTCGAGCTAATGGAGAAATGACGAGTGGACCGGCTGTTGAGGACTCCCGCAGTGAAAAGTGAATTTTTGATGCCGACGTTTAGCCTGAGTCCAATGCTCACAATTCCTGCCCACATGATTACAAATCCTGGCTGTGCAAAGAGTTGCCCTTTGCCCGGTTGGCTCGTGCCTTTTTTGCTTATCCAAATATTCTATCTCCGATCCAAAATCATAGACTGCACTGCACTTCACTTGCACTACACTACACTACAGCAACAATTTGCAAAATCACAAAATTATAAAAATATAGCACTAGTAGCAAAGTATATGAATGAATGTTGCAAAATGTGTCTAGCTAGTAATCTGAGATTGGCCAATGGAAAATCCGATAGAGTAATGGTCAAGGTTTCGCAATATTGGCAAAATTGGCAGAGCCTGGGCCTGGCTCAGCTACCCACTCCAGCCTTATGAGTTGGTCGGGTCCAGGTCACAATCTCACAATTCATAAATCTATTCTTATCTGCCTACTACGCTACGCTATATTCCGTCAGCCGTAGACACGGAATACGGAAATCCATTTATCTAATTGATATGAATTCAGTTGTCGTTGTCGTTCGTTGCTATGATTGATTTTGAGTTTATCTTATCAAATTTAGTAGTAAGTAAAAAAAAATTCTGGCTGATTGCTCGCGAAATGTGTGTAAGTCAGTCAATTTTAATTACAATTCGATTGTGTTCAGTGTTCAGTGTACAGAATGCACAGTTAACTGACTAATTGGAATTTTGGGCAGAGACTGATTTGGATATTTTGGATGACAAATCATTAAAAGGGAATGAATGAATGACAAATCCTATCTCAGAGTCTGAGGCCTGAGGAGCGCATAAACTCTGAATTCCTATTTCGATCCGATCCGAACTTTCCCAACTTCAATCTAATCTAATCTTCGAAACTTTTAGCTCGGTTTGAGTTTGGACGGATTGACTAAGGAAATTGGGATCACACGTTTATGATAAAACTGGGTTAGCTAGTATGTTAGCAGGATAAGTAGTTCAACCTCTTTGGAAAAATGAAAACCATTGTAGTAACGTGTTATTAGCATGGCATCATTTACTTTGAAAACTACAAATTGCTTAATTGCTTGTAAAGCTGCAAAGTTAGCGTACTAAATACAAAAGAATAACAGCGGTCTTATACATATATTTTTCTATCTCCAATCTCCATGAACCAAATTGTTATGCTTGAGAGCTGGACTTATTAATTGACATCAACAATCAAAAATCATCAGGACGTTCTCACCTCATTCATGAGGACAACAAATTGAAATTGACGTCCTCTTTCTCCTTGGTGGAAGAATGATTTTTTTTTCGTTGAATTGCGTTCTTCCGCTTCCGGATTTTTGATTTCATTGATGCCAACTTCCCTGCAGCTAAGCTCTTCGTGAGAGTGAGTTGTGAGACCCATCGCGCATCATTGATTAAGTTGGAAGTAATTGGGATCGTAATTCATCGTAATTAGGAAATTGCGGGAATCGAGGTTCTCTATTCAGATGCTATAAAATATGTTGATGTTATGTTTTAGTTAGTTGGTCCAGCTAACGTCTATCAATTTAAAACGATAGTGGAAATCCGTTGGGTCCGAAGTCCGAACTCCCCTAACTAGAGAAAATCCAAAAATTGGATTTCCAAATACTCTTTGGAAATCCTTGCTAGCAATATATATTTTATAGTCGAGTAAGCACAATAAGTAAAACGATACTACTTGGGTCACGGACTATGTAATTTTGGCAATTCGTCTGCATAAATACTTCCTATTGTCCAAGTTTATGAGTTAAGAAAGGTGAAAGATGAAACTACAATTTGAAGATGCAATAATATTTACAATCCCCCAGACCTTACACCTTAAGGGTCAAATTCATTGCAAGAAAAGGCGAGGGTGTGACTGCTCGATTGCAGAATCTTTTGTTGATTACGATGGCTTATAACGCATCTGTCAGAAACAAGCGTCAAGAAATTGAACACATGTACTGCACTTACAAAACTGTTGTAGATATAACTTATACCATATGAGATTGAAACATCGACCAAGAAATTGACTCTGAAGATTGCAAATTGCAATGTGCAATTTGAAATGGGTTCATAGTCGATTCCCAGTCGACATGTATGGAGTTGACTTGAATCAAGCAAGGCTTGCAACGCACGACGAGTACAACGTGCAAGTTTAACGAGCATTGATATTTGAGATTCGAATTGTTGTAAAGTACAAAAGAGCAAGAGTAGCAGATGCAGAGATGTGAATGTGATCCTTTTCGTCCCTGCTTTTTATTCAACGTGATCGTATTGACTAACGTGTTTAGAATTTTTTTTGCCAACACACGACTAGAACTTCTTTTGCAGCTCACTCATCACATTTCTCTGCTTGGTGTTGGTTAACCACTAAAGCTAAACAACTAAACCCACGACGACAATACTGCGTGCAGTCGAGGCGAACTCTCGAAAAGTTAGTCCGATTCTTACATTTGTCACGTACGCGGTAGTACTGAGCACACCTCTTCCAAATGTGCACGTTTGACGTTTAGAGCTAGACTTTTAGAAGAAAACTAGTTTTCAGTTTGGAAATTGTAAACTTTATGTTTTACATGAACTGACAACAGCAAATTCTGAGATAGGACGAAAAGTTAAATGACATTACATTGGTATTGGTGTGGCTTGAAATTGGACGCTTTGCGAAAATAATAGTGTAATTTCGGTCAACATGAGAAAATGTTTTGACCTTCATATTGTGTGTGAACACTTTGTCAAATCTGTGAGAGTCACTTTAGCTGATTCTGGAAATTATTTTCAGAGTGAGAAGTGAGCAGAGCAGCAGCGAATACAAAGCTTTTTGAGATGAAATCAAAAAGTTCTGCCTTGATGCTAGTAATACTGTGAGTCATTAATGGTTTAATTTCTATTTTTGTCAAAATTCACATAATCAGAGGTTTAAATGATGAAGAATTATGCAGTCACGAAAACCTTCATGTTCTGCCCGCACCAGTTTTGGGTACAAATTTCAATCGCTTACTTCGTATTAACCTTTCATCGGAATCCCCAGTGCAAAATTGAAAACGTTTTGGAAAGTGTATAACTCATCCTTGCAGTCAACACGACCAGTTAGCACCTAAACTTTCTGCTGACTCCGGAACGCTTTGCCAAATGTTTTTGTCAATAATCAAATACCCAATAGAATGTGGATCTACACTTTGTGTAGCGTTTAGCGTACAAATTGAATCAAAACAACAAATGGCGATTGCTTAATTTTCCAAAGTGTTCAAGCAAATAGCCTAAGGAATCAGTTATGCTTGTGCGTATGCAATATTCATAGCAAATTAAAATGATTCATCGGATTTGCCGACTTTTTTTCTTGCTTAAGCTTAGGCTTCGACGAATGAAGAACTACTAATTTTGAATTGGTACGCTCGCGTTACCATCATATCAAATCTTAATTTGCAAAACTTTTCATCATTGTATTTTGTATGTTGTGTACCATTTCTAGCTTTCCTTGCTGAACTCCTGCTACCCCCCTTTTTAGAACTCAGAATTGATTCCAATTAGATCAATTGAGCAACGAAAGAATGTTTGGTAGTTTATAAAACTAGCACGTTCGGACATTGAACCAGATTTAATTTGTATGATTGATGCCTTTGATGCCATGAATTCTAGTCGGAGGTTTGGACTTGGAGGAGTCGTGCAAGTTCGCAAAAGCTACATTTCATCGGTCTACTCGAGAATATGCTCGTTACCCGAGTGAGGGTTAGACGTAATGGTGAATTCGTGAATCACTTCACCACACTTAATTTGCTCAATATTTTTACAAGTCGTAGTTGTAGAATAGGATGGGCGAATAGGCCAATATGGAAGTGAAAGCCAGCCGAAACTCTGAATTCGATTTCATGCAGAAATAAAGTTTATTCAGTTTTAGTATTTCCGGTCCAACAAAACTAGAAATCTACAATGTAGTTGCTGAGCATTCAGGCTTGAAGTCTCCAGCCTAGATGAAAGGCCAAGCTTTGAATACAAGTTTTAAACTTGTAAAGTGTAATCAATTCAAGCTACCCAGAATTCAAGATGTCAAGATCCGAATCCTTAAATTAATTTTTTAGCTAGATTCGCGTTATGATGTTTAGCTTAAAGCACTGAGAATAGGAACGATCGAATTTTTTGATATCAGCATTTATTAGGTGGCAAATGCGATTTGGATGGAATCACAAAACCTCTCAAATGTAAACTACATATAAGATCATTAAGCAAAAAATGGCTTGAGAAAGTGGTATTGAATCATTACATCGCGTTAACTTCTTGACTTTTTACCAACCATATTATCGATCAGGTTTGACTACATTCAGAGAGCGTTTTTGCTTTGCGAATGAAATTATTTTTTCGGACAACTGGTATGGCTAAAGGTTTGAGGCAAGCATGCGTGAATAACAACTTATTTCCCACATTTGCGTTATTTTATTGCCTGAGATCTTGAAACAACCGCGGTACTTAGATTAACCGATTTGCTTCAGTTAATATATTGCATTGTACGTCATGCTGGAAATCTATTCTAAGCTTAAGACGATGCTCTTTGGAGCAGTTAGGAGAGGACATAACACAATTCACCATTTTAATGAACTGATTTATTTCAGAGTCGCATCTACCTCAGCTTTAAATTTAAACATCAGTTCAAAATATGAATCAAGTCTTCGACCAAATAATGGAGCAGTTGCTGATATCGTCAACATTTCGATGGAGTTGATCTCAATTCGCCAAATTCGTGAAAATGACATGGAATTTACGGTTGATTTTGTCATTCAACAGCATTGGGCTGACCCTCGACTCAGGGACGCTGTGCCAAAAGAAATTCTTTTTACTAATGAAGTTCCTAACGTGTGGATTCCTGATTTGTACATTGTCAATTCTGCAAATTCAAAGCAATCTGGTGAACGTAGTCGGGCCTTTCGACTGAAACCTGACGGTCAAATTACACTCAAAGAACGGTATTGCCAAATATTTTAAGTCTTACTTCAAAAGCCTGTTTAAAACTTAATATATTTCTTTTGAATTGTATTTTTCAGGATGGTGTCTCAAATTAGTTGCTCAATGGGGTTCGCCAAGTTTCCTTTCGATAGTCAAGAGTGCAAATTGCACCTTAAATCATGTAAGGGCTCATTCATCATCTCGCAACTCTTTTGACTGACTTTTTTTTTCAGATCTATGAATAATGTTGTTACTTTTTTCCCAGCATATTTAGAATAACCAATAACTGTTTCTGTATGACCTGCAGATGCCTACACAACAATTCATTTGGACATGGTTTGGCACGGGTTGATTTCGCAAAACGTTCCAGTTTTTAACAACGAATACGTCTTTGTATCTGCTGAACAAACGACACAAACCGACAGATCCGCGGCTGGAGAATTTCGGAGTCTTACTTTGACCATAACCATTCGACGAAGCGGAACTAGATGCGTGATTCGTGCCATACTCCCAACTCTTATAATATCGTTGGTCTCCTATTTGACGCTGTTCTTGCAGTCGGAACACAGCACCTCTTGTGACGATAAAGAGGTCGAAGCTCAAGCCACAACCTCGTCTGAAAAATCTGTCAAATCAAGACAACATGAATCAAGCATTGTTGGAATAAGACTCATTCGTCTTCTTGTCAACGGAATGGTTGCTGTCATCTTTGTGATCGTTGCACAAATGAATCTCATGAATTCTCCGGCAGCTTCAACTGTTACAGGACTAGACATTTGGCTGGGAATTCTCGGACTAATCGTGTTCATTCTGTTTCTTCAGAGTTTAGCCGTGCTCAGCGTGCCACAAGCACAAAAGGTTTCTAAATCCAATAACCTTAGAATCTCCAATCAAATTTGGATGTTCTCTTCAAGGCGAGACTTAAAATAATGTTTTGTTCTTTGTTTGCAGAGTGGTGAAGATGCACCAAAGCTGGGAAACGCACTAGTACAAAAGATTGACAAAAGTTTACGCTTCGGAATTCCCGTGTTCTTCCTAATATTTGTTGTGATCTATTTCGCGGTCTATTTATCCTGAAGTATACTCCATTCTAGTTGAGTAAAGAATATTTAATGAAACGAGAATAATATAAACTTTAATATTTAAATCAAATATGCCTCTGAATATTCAATAAATTCTGTTCGGCTGGAGCTAGAATATGTAGTCATGTCGCGATGAACTCAGTTAAATGTTTTTTTTTATTTGGTCCATGTATTTTATACAACTTCTACTTAGCGATTAGCGAACAAGAGTTAATTAAGTTTCTTCTAGACAGAATACAATACAACTTCTGGAGAGCAACTTGAGCAGAACATTATATTATTGTATTAATATCTCAAAGGTGGAGCAGCATCTTCTCATTCAATCCGTCGTACCTTATCAGGAATTGGACAGTTGCTGCCCTTTCGCCTCTAGGAATTATAACAAACAATACTTTAGATATTTTAGTTTTTAGGTCGATACTTACTTAA
>JAQGCM010002641.1:0-10755 GCA_034699705.1 Hymenaphorura dentifera
GATGTTTGTTGTATAATTTGCACTGTTGCTAAGCAATTTTTGCAATTTGATTTTACCATCGATCGCTGCCCCTTAACGCCAGTAAACAAAAAAAAATAGGCTGAGTTGAGTAACCCCATCACTACTGTACTTCAAGTATGATTTGTGCAGTTGGACAAACTTTTCTTAAAAATCAACTAAAATAATATCCTAAGTGCGTCCTCAAGCGTCTCCAGAACTTCAGTACTGTCGCATACATTTGAAGGTTATATAAAAATGAACGTAAACAGTAAGGGCAACCATTACCCTTTGTATAGTTTGTGCAGTTCAATTCACATAAGGTTTCGAAACATGCAAGATGCAAGTAGTTTCTTTGTAATTCATCACGGATATTGCTTGGAGAAAGAATAAATGATCAAAGAAATCACAATCTCAAACCTCAAGCAAAAAGTCTTCTCCTAAAATTATTCCTGTGTATTTTACTAGATCTAACTCAAGATGAAGTGTGCAGAGGATTTTCAATTTAGCCATCAAGCCATCCTCGACATATCGGAGTATTCAATTTCGACGTCTTGAAGTTTGAAATTTTATTTGCAATCTCTTTATAACAAAAAAAAGAGACTCAAAGAAATGTTGATTGAATTCTAAGCAGAGCTAGAATAAAAAAACATCCAATTTGCTGGCTTCCGTTAGCACTTCAGGATTCTTCAAAGGAAGACAACAACAAGCTGATATTCACTATGATTTCTTAACCTCTTTCAAATCAAAGTTCCAAATCAAACCTGAACATTTTTTACGTTAGATTGCATCAGAAACCAAAGAACTTTTGAATTTTGGCAATGATTATTACAGTAACATTCGAAAATTCAATCCTCGGGCCCAAATCATTAGTATTGGACTGGAACTCTTTGAGTACTTTGTGAAGTTTGCATACACATTTTGAGTTCGTTTATGTCAGCAGTTGTGGTAGAAAAAATCGGGAGTCTGGAATACTGAAATATTTTTTTTCTGCATTCTGGAAATTTTTTGTCCGGGTTTCCTATGAGGACTTGAAAGCCTCCCATTGGTAAAATTATTGTGGGACCAATTCTCAATTCCTTTTTGCCCATCCTTACAGTTGAAAAATTTATTGTCGTCGTAGAAGCAGAAAAAGAGTGAAGAATAGTGAATTCTATTAAAAGTGGGGTGACAGACAGTAAGTCACCGAAAGAATAAATACTCCCATTTCCTAATGATGAAGTATACTGACGGTGGGTCCAACAGAGTAGAGGATTTGTAGCAGTATTCTTTCCTGGTTTTTTACGGCCAAGAAACTCAAGAAAGTAAGGAGTAAGAAGTCGTGAGAAAAAACCACATTTTGTAAGAAAGTCCGATTCCGATTGAGTAGATTTAGACTCAAGACTGGGCATGGAAGTATGTGTTGGTAGCAGTGGTGTAGCGGAGGTGGGAGGAGGAGTACAGTTAAAAAGAGTGTAATAAAAAGGAAAGCCAGAGAAAGTAAAGTAAGGTAAGCATGTGTGTGTGTTTGGACGCATATCCCAAGCCATGCTCTGATGCTCTGAGCAAAGTATCCATGAAAGAAAATCCTGGAAGAAGAGAAAGCAATTCAACATATAAGCGAGTAATAACAGGAGAATAGAAATGTCTTGTTCCTTTCACGACCAGGAATACATTTTGCATGAAGGTGGATGATATGAAAGTATGAAACTAAATTCCAAGAAGAATAATCGAGAACTCCAATAAAGGCAGGTATAAAATTACACCAATATTTTTCTAGAAGATGACATATTATTTTCTCCTACATTTCAACTCTGCCTCCCCTATTTCCTTTCTCAAAGAGCTACGCTCTGACGACAAATTAGACCGTTATTTATTAAAGTCAGCAATATGCGTCGCCATTATATCACATCATTACAACATTAACATTATACATGAGAATTTCTACATTCACAAGCATCACATTCTACTATTGAAGCTCATATCAAGTTTCAAGCTGAACAAATTGCCTTTTGCACCAGTTCAGGTTTCATCCATTTATTTCCTGTACTTATTATCAAAGTGCGCACGTGGCGGCCATCGGTCCACAGCAGGTCTTCTTCCTTCCTCCATATCATTTCAAACATGAAGAAGAGAAAATCGTGTAAGGGCGAGTATGGAGAAAATACAAGAGCAGAGTAACGCCAGTGAGTCAACAAACTTTTGAATTTACATGAAAACCGGGATATGTGCTGTGATCCATACGATCCTGACCAAAACTTTCACAGATTTCCAATTCATAATATCAATGCTTGATATCATTCACTTCATGTTTGAAGTACTGTGGATGTGGAACCATACCTGTCGAACATGTGCTACAACCAGGGTAAGTACCAACTTTAAATGTTAGGCTTTAGGAAAAAAGTGAGCGCAAAATCTCCAGAGAAAAAAAAACTTCTTCACGACCAGAACTAAAACCAAGTACATGCTACAGCTGCAGTAGAGAAATAGGATGCATCAAAGGAACATTCAACTTCTTCAATTCTACAAAAATGCACGGCAGGGTTAACATTGTACAGTACGTAAACGTTTTAATGTAGATGCTAAAGCATGACAGACGAACGAGGGCAGAGCTAAATTTGCACTGTGCTTTTATTTTACAGATGGAACGATGTACAATTCCACTAAATCTCCACCACCAAAGAATATATTTGCTGCTTCACAGTACCTGGCTTTACAATGCTGAAAGCTGGTTGAAACAAATCAACCAATGCACGCTGTTGTGAAAGGCTTTAACAATGTAGTTTTTGCCATATAAATTAAGAAAAATGTCATGTCAGGGCCTTTCCAGGGAAAATATACAACTATACATCGTTTTAGAATTAAATATTTGCGATTAGGCTGCTATGCTACACTCAAGGGATTCAACGAAGGCATTCTTTTTATTAGATGGCCAACAGTGAATTAAGTATCTTCATTAAGCAATTCAGGTGATGCAAATTACAGACTAACGGATGAAGAAGATTAAAATCTAGCATTCCATCTGACCTTTTAAAGTTTAAATGCCTACTTTGCTTACTAAATCTTTGCAAATGCTTAACTGAATGAGGACTAAAACAGGTTTTGGCTTTTTATTCAGAGAAAGTGAGAAAGCGTGCTTTCTTTCCATTGTAGAAAAAATGCTTGCGTTCATTTGTGTCGCTCAACGTTTGTGTGCAATTTCTGATAGTTTCTACAAATTTTAATCGTGAGTTAGTTAACTATTCAAAAAAGGTGGGCAGGTGGAAACGATTAGGTATTTTCAATCTTATGATTCTCACCATGGTGCATCATTTCAGAAAATAGCTAGAGAATAAGGTCTTCAACATTAGTGAAAACATTGAACGATGCTCGAAAGCATGTAAGCAACGTCTCTGACCGTCCAATGCACGAAGAGTCTAACTCTAAACTTAACTAAGCAATAAATAGTGATGGAAGTTGGAGAGGAGTTGGCGACTCACTCGGTTTCATTTCATCGACTTTTACCACGTGGAAGTAAAAAAAGTCTTGCAAGAATATTTCCAATAGAGAAAAGAAATCTCTAGGGTTCATGCATGACACTACATTGTCCATTGAGAAGGCGAATGCTGAATACACAAGTTGAGCAATAGCTATCTATTCAAACAAACTCAAGTAAGAAAGGTAGAAGGGAGAACGAACGGATTTCCTTAGACCCCAACTCCATTCTTTCCTCCCGTCCTCTCATTATTATGAGAGTCGAATCCAGGATTATACGGGATGAATATTTCAGAGACCAGGGGCAAACTTGGAGAAAATCGACTTTCTCCGCGTGCTTAAATAAAAGCCGTACGAGGGTCGAAATCCCTACAATATTTTTCGCCCAGCTTCGAACTACACCATTCGGATATTGTTGACATGACAGGTAGAGCAAAAGAACAAACCGAATGATTAGTTCCGCTTAACTCAACTTAAATTTCATTAAGATTTGAACTAAACATATGCTCTCAGAATTCCTCAAGGAAGCCAAGAAGAATGCGGGAGACGGGTGGGGGTTAAATTGAAATGACTTTTCATGGAGTCGCCCGAGGGGTTCAAACACGCAAAAGTGTTTGACATCGACAGAGATATCTAATGTGTACCGCTGAGACTGATGTTTCAATATTGAAAGTGACGACGACCCATCCACTAAATCGATAGGGAGTTGAGTTGAGCTATATGCTCCAGTTTAGCAGATTTTAATTACTCATTGAAGCGAACAAATTGCCGGGTTTGGTGCTTCCCCTATTTGCAGTGGTCGACGAAAGGAACGCGTTTTAGTGAGAAATGAAATGAGGTTCGGGTAAACCAGAATCTTAAATTCAACACGGCTGAGGACAAGAAAGATTCCACCTCAGAAAGTCCTGTTTCCTTCTGCGCTCTTAAGTTATTCAACCACAACTGACTGGAATCTACTGGTGAAAAGAGTCGTCGCTGCGTGAGTCGAAATGTTTCAGTCATGACGACTATTTTCAAGCAATATAACCGAACTTTGTAATCTTTCCAAGCATTGCCCAAGTTAATAGCTTGATTTTAGTTGTGTACGACGGATGTGTAAAAAAAGGAAGCGCAAGCGTGAGTATCACATAAAGGAGTAAAGCGTGCGAAGAAGTTCTAGAGGAATGAACCTGGTTTTGGTTTGGCGTTGGAGCTGAGCAAACGCCAACTCGCAAGACTTGGCGGCATTCCTTTCCTATATATTTTTTGGCTCAGTGAAAGCATTAGGTAGTCTGAAAACGTAACCGGACGGACAAATTTCACCAAAAACATTCGGAGTCACTTCCCGCTCTTACGCATCTTCACATCCTTGTCGATTCTTGTTACAACTGTAGTTGCATACTCCGGATTTCTCCAGATCCATCGTTGAAAAAGAAAAAAAAACTACATTGCAAATAGCATGAGTTTCCTTAACACTTGCAAGAATTTCCACACTTCAAGTCCGAACACTAGACAGAGACGAACAAGAAAGAGAAAGTAAAGTGGGTGCAAGAGTGAATGTATTGCGACAAATGAAGACCATGAATGAAAAACACTTTGTTGTGCACCCAACTTGGCTGGTTACTTCCATTATGGAACTCTTCCGAAAAATGTTTTATCTCTCCAGGACGAAAAGTTCAAGTTGGAATCATAGTGCTGCTGGAGGTGAAGGAGAAGGAAAGAGCTTGAGTTTGAGTAGCAACGGGATTAGTGGTTCTAGTTCGAGCAGCAGTACTTCTAGTCCCGGCACCAGTGCGACTACTAGTTACATGAGCAATGGGAAATCGCATGGTCGCGTTGGGATGTCATTTTCTAAACCTAAACGACGATATTCCTCATCTCGACGAGACATGAAAGCGGTCGACTTTAGTTTACACAATAATTACACAAAGGACAAAAGACGTTGCAATAATAAAAGTGGGTCATCATCAGCACACAATGGTGGTTGTCTATCAGACGAATGGAAATTCACACTACGGTTGAGTACTGAGTCCCAAACAACCTCTTGGATTCTTTACATCCTCGTCGCTGTCATCAGTATCATAAGCTATTTCAACTCTCTCCACGGAGATTTTGTTCATGATGATTTAAGTGCTATTAAAACTAATGGTGATGTGACCGGTCAGAATGGGGTCTGGGAGATCTTTTTCAACGACTTCTGGGGAAAGTCTATGGCCGATAGTACGAGTCATAAATCTTATCGCCCATTAACTATTCTCACTTTTCGGTAAGTTGCCAGAACCTCCCACAAGTCACTATCTCTTTTTCTAATCACGATTTACACTCTAAATTTCACTTTAAATATTCCCGATATCCATAAAAGGATTTCCTTAAGTTGGACATTAAGGTGGACATGAACGTTCTTGTTCAAATGTGCTCGGTTCAGTAGTTCTAGTCAAATAATCCAGGTCTTCCCACGACTTCAGTGCCCGAAGTAGATGCGAAGTATAGTATGTATTAAAGCAGACAAACCAACGGTTGAGAGCTAAAGCATTTCGAACGCCTTTAGAAAGATTGGCGTGTGTGTGATGACTGATTCCAAAAATGTACCTCAAATCACATTGGGTAGGCGAATTTTATTGAGTGAATAACGCAGAGAAGAATAACTGCCTTCATTTTCATCCTGATTGAGCTTGAGAGAAAGCAGAGTTAGAAGGAAACTTTTTCTTTCACAGCAAGTCAATACCTAACCACAATTTTGTTCAAATTCATCAATCGGGGGCTGGCCGAGATAGAAAGCCCGAGTTGAGCAAAGTTTACATGGGAATCCTAACACCTGTGAGTCTTCCTGCTGGCTCGGTTTATCAGAGCAATGCTCAAATGTGTTCTTGAAATATCTAGGCCATCTCCTAATGCCTTCCACGCCTACTTTTCCCAGTCCTCCGTACTGCCATGCAATTGGCTGTTGTGTTCAACCTTTACTATTAGGAGCCCAAACGGAAAAGTCCGAGGATATTGAGTTTCATTTACCCTTTAGTTCAACATTGTACAAACTATCCGTACTTTCTATTAAGTTTTCAATTGCCCTTTACTTTATGCACAAACTGTGGAACCAGAACCCACACGCACCGATATGTATCACTTGTATTTGTGGTGCATTCCGCCCCCTTCGGCCTGCACAAACCGGTCTTCTCCAGGATTCCAATTAAATTCATATCTTAAATAATGAGAAAGTCTTACACTCTGCCGACTCTGCGCTACAACGATTTTGTGAAAACCCCAAATTCCATATCGCTGCTTCATATCTATTGCCAATTTTAAAGGTACTTTCGTCCCACAAATGCTTCGCTACAGTATTTTTCAGGCATATCAGTTGGATTTGGTTAAAATAAAGTAATTCGGAAGAAGCAACAATGTAAAAGCAATCCTGCAGGATTGGGGTGAATAAATTTCACACGTTATTACTTCTCATTAAGGAACGGTGTATTAGAATGCAGAGTAATCATAGGAGCACTACATATATCTCTCCATTTACTCAACAGCCTTCCCCACAGTATAAATATTTCCTTTAAATTATGACGCTTACGCACAATAAGTTGATCCTCAGCCATGACAAATTTGAAATGCTTTCTGTTACTTGTCGTATTCCATGCTTCCTCCACTTGCAAATTTGATTTGAATTGAATTTAATTGAATTTAGTTTATTATCATGATAGTGACACATAACGATATATCAGAGATACAGTCAGTTTTTTGCAGAGTCAGATCATGCTAGGTCTAGTAATAAAGATAAAAATGAAAATGAAAATGAGTTTAGTTAACAAAATAAGACAAAATGATACACTAATGAACAAAATCGTCCTCGCGCCTCCTCAAAAGTAGCTGACGAATTTTCTTGTCAAAACTGCATAGCGTCGTGCAAATTTTCAAGAATCCAAAGAAATTTGTTTTAAATCAGTTATTTTCCGATTCTATGCATACGCTTATAAAACGGCAAGGCTAGAATTCATGGGTCAAATGTTTGGGCGAGCGCAGCGAATGTAAAATTATTTTTGCTGATCAGCTCAGGGCAAGTGGTGATATTTACAAAAAAGATCCCAAACCCATCGCCGTTATCCGACATTTTTGGGTTAGTTCTAAACGCATCAGTCAATTTTTTGAGAAAACCAGTCTTGAAAATCGAAGTTTAAAGACGAAATTGTTGGTTGTTTTCTTGAAACATTCAGGAAATTTGAGGGAGTTTGAGAGGTGTTCATAGCTTGACTATTCGTACTCCAAGACTCGTTTTCCAGGTTCGACTGTACACAATTCAACCGTTTCATCCTTCTCATAAATTCTGTCAACTTATTGAAGCGTGTCAAAATGATCAAAAAACACATCACAATACCCATCATAAGAGATTGCTGGTGCTTCCGTCGCTTTCTCTCTCCTCATCGTCCTAAGCGAGTATTTCTACAGCAGACAACGTGAACAATGTTGTGAGGGAACACGAACCATAATCACGTATTGAGAGCGTGTTCGAAGTCTGTACGGTAGTGGCACAAACTTTGTTCCTTGAAGATGTACCTAAGGATGGATAAAACTCATCTCGTGGACCTCCTTCCCTCATTATTGTAGCATGAAATAGAAAACTAATTATGTGCAAATTCAAGTAGCCGTAAAGAAATACATTTCCCTTTGTATTGAATCCATGTTGCTTGCAAGTCTTTAATCGCCTCACGGGAAATATGAATGCCCTTACAACATATGAAAATAAAGTTACGTCAACGCAAGGCACACTTTTATGCAGTAATACAGAATAGACACAGCATACCAGGATGGTCAAACTCTCTTGTTTAAACTTGAAGAGTCCTTAGAGAAGACCAGAGTCTTGCTCACAAATTGCATTCCTCTGAGGACCTTTAGCTACATTAAGCCGCTTACACTACTACACTTCAGGTTTCAATCACTTTTCCTGCCCAATCCATGTACACTGAACTCAAATTTTTATTCCTTCTTGCCCTTAGAATCAATATTCAATAGATTTTGCTATTATCGCCAAGTTTCTTCCAAAGGCAGAACAGAGATTTCTTCGCTATTTTTTGGGGTTATATTCCAAGTTCAGGGAGTGTACTAATACAGGATTTTTTTTAAGAACTATAAAGGGCTCGCTGTGCTTGGTTCTCATATCTTAAATTTAAACTTGCGCCGTTGAGAATTATTCATTTTTTGCATATAGGAAATAAAATTTGGACCTACAATCTCAACAAAAAGGGTTCTTACATTCATATCGACAAAGAAAAATTCAACACATAAATTAATTAGTTAGAATTAGAATACCCCAATCACTTCAAATGCCTTCATTTCGACAACAGTTGAAAGAAAACCTTAGTCCATAATTTAATCCAGCTGCTAGGCTGAGCCCTTTGAGAAATGATGATAAATACTTTCTTTGCTCTTGGGAAATGGATTGAAGAATGGAAGTGAATAGATCCCTTCAATGATTATGTCGCCGTGCAAAATATTGATGCACAGAACGTAATATAGAAAAGTAGCAGTACAACCATTCTTACTGGAACGGAAGAAGTTTGATGACTGAGAGCTTAGTTTAGAAAAGAGAACAGCTATATCTTTCAAGCTAGTCGAAGAAAGTCATCCACAGCACCCGTCATTCTATCAAAAGATATTGATGTCAATTTCCCCGCACAGTAGACTGACAATCATAAAAGAACTACATTCGACGTTGGCTGTAAAAACGAAGATTCGATTCGACTCGATGCAGAGAGAATTATAATTTCCAAAGTGAGGGAAAGTATTGGTTGTACGGCTTCTCATCTCCTACCGGCGTTCACTAAGCAAACTCAGTACAGTATGCACGTAGATCTTTCTAAAAAAAACAGCTTTAGCATCACTAATGTCATGTCTCCAATTCGAATATTTTAGTGCTAGTGCTGATGATCGTTTAGTCATAGCGAGGGTGCAGTTTATCACTCCAGTCATTCCGTCGTACGTCGCTTAAGCTTACGAAAATAGACAAGTATTACTGATTTATAGTGTTCAGTTTATCCCAATTCTACAGGTGACGGATTCATGCGTCTGGTTATCCAATGCCCTACAAATACAAATCCATAAACCTGAAGCTATTTCCTGGCTATGAAAATGGTATCATACGTTGATAAGTTTCACCAGAGTCAGAGTCCATTAAGTTATGAATGTCTAATATAATAAAACCTCCTCAACATGACTCGGATGAGAGGGCCATACGTCGTACGAAGTTTCATTTTATAGGATTGCACAACAGTCTATGGCACACGCCATACGCACTTATTAATTACACGTGCAATTCTCATATTGCAATATAAAACGCACACCGCGTGCCGTGACAATGGTTATTGTGAGAAGTACTATGCACTCACAACACGAGACTGAAATTTCCAGGGCAAGATCTGAACTCAAAGGACGCCAAGACAGACTGTGCACATTGAAACATTCAATTCTATATCAACCTTAAAATGAATTAGCATAAATTTGAATTTAAAGTCAGCTCTGCAAAATTCCAAACGGTTCTCCAGCTAGCTACGTTCACTTTGCCCAAATAGCGGATAGACATTTGGAAGAGAAAGTATAGAATGATACAAGAATGGTTCTCATGAAACTTTTGCTGAAGAGTTGGTAGGGCTTCCTGGCTGCGTGGTTGGTGGTGCCGGCTGAGTGGCTCACAAAACCATGACTCTTTGCCACGCCACGTGAGGCAAGGAGAAAGTCCTTTTCATCTCTCACAATCAGAGAAAGAATTGTAGCCTTCCAGTCGTAAGAATTGTACGCTTCGGAATTATCAAGCACTGTGAAACTCATATGTTCATATTCACGGCATTCACTGGAGAATACTCCTTGTCTTCAGACTACGACTTTACCTCCGCCCTACTTTCCTCTCCTACATTCCTCATTTAGAGAATATGTCACAAATTCCCAGCCACTATTTCCTAGCCTAATTGTATTAGTTATTTCCACTTGGATTACACAAATGCGTCCCAGTCCTCCAAATGTTTTCCTATCTACAGCCTTTCCTTTCTCCCGTAGAGACAGCCCAGCAAAGAACAGAATAATAAAATACCCAACTTTTAATTTCAAATTAAGTTACACCGACTCTGTAGTACATTAGCCTCTTAGGCAAAACTTTTTACTCGTCATTAGACTAGTACGTTGTGTTCGAGTGTAGACTGGTTGGATTAACTTGTTTTAGTGTAGATGCGAAGTGGTCTTGTGATTCAGTATTCGGGTCGGGGTTATATGAAATAAGAAACTTCGTGTAAATAATTCGGATTTATTCCGTTACACTAAAAGAATTAATTTACACAAGGAAAGTAT
>JAQGCM010002642.1:0-10754 GCA_034699705.1 Hymenaphorura dentifera
TGAGCACTCAGCACTCGCGAGTGCGGTCAACTATGCGAAGAGCAACAATGAAAAGAGGAAACTAGAGCAGGAAGTAGACGTTTCAAATTTGTTAACAAGGGAACCGCAACGCATGTTAATTCTGTGCAGAGCTCTCATAATTTTTTCCATGTCGTACTCGTACCGCATCCCCCCTCACCTCAAAAAACTCAAAACTTGCCTGTTGAACTCATAACAAATAAGGTCCCCCGAATTTTTGATTGTTGGACCTAAAATTGAAGACAGGGGCGAGGGACCCTGTCAAACTCAAAAATCGTTAAATCCCATTTAAAATTCCAGTTTTTTCATTTCGAGCACTTTCGGGCATTTTTGCAATTCTGGCCGATCCCCCTTCAAAATTTTTGTTTGCGAAAAAATGATATAGCCAATCATTTTGTATATTTTTTTTATACATTTTAAAGTTTTGCTTGTTCATTATTGACAAAGTTGATTTTTTTCATGAAAATTGTTTCGCATACCATGGCATGGCATGGAGCTCGAAATGAGAAAACTGGAAATTTAAATGGGATTTAACCCACGATTTTTGAAGTTTCACAGGGGGGCCAAATTTTTTGGTCCAGCAATCAAAAATTCGGGGGTCTATTTGTTATGATTTCAACTGGCAAGTTTTGAGTTTTTTGAGGTGAGGGGATGCGGTACGAGTACGACATGGAAAAAATTATGAGAGCTCCGCACAGAATTAACATGTGTTGCGGTTCCCTTGTAAGCTAAAAAGTTTATACTACCCCTCCCGCCGAGCCAGCTCGGTCTTATTCTTGTTTACAAAAAACACGAACCACCCTATCCTGTTCGTGTCGTTGACGGTGGAAAATTGCAATTGCAACGCAATGTGATGTAAACTGCTCTTGTGGTGGTGTCATAATTTGTAATGTAATTGCGTTGCTCACTGAACTGCGCTGCTAGTGTTTGCTAATAAATTATTACTTATTGTTGCTCACATCGGCAATAACTGCAACAATTTTTTTGTAATAAATGCAAATTCTGCTGCAGATGAATTGGAAAATCTGGCAAGAAGTTTGTAATCATTTTCGCCAAAATTTCTAGACTTTTTTTTTGGACTTGGTCGTCGTCTGAACGAAGCGACAAAAATCCGAGGACTTGGTCGTCGTCCGAATGAAGCGACAAAAATCTACATTTCAATACAATGAACGAAGACGACGAACGCCAGAAATTGAAATTATCAAATACCTCAGCAGTCCGCGCTGCTAATTTTATTCTGCCAATTTTCATTGAATGGACTGCGAATGCAATCCAAAATGGGAGGCAAACTTGCAGAAATCGACGGTTCAAGTTAATTAAAATATATTTGCAAAAATTTGAAAACTGATTCTTGGCGGAGGTGGCCTATCATTCCTGATTAACTCAACAATCTCATCCCTCACCCCCAACCCATTTCCATCCTCATCTCTAAAGGCCCTCGCCCTTCCATTCCTAATCCATAACGTTTGAAATGAGGTTGAAGTTCTTATAAATTCCTTAAACTTGGCCAAATCTTGAACTTCAATTTCACGCTCTTTGCGAGAAATTGAGACGTTCAATTTCCTTTGAATGAAATCCAAAAAATACCAAATTTGTAAATCTCTGCTCCAGCCAGCCCTGGGTTCAATTGAGCCTCAGCCAATGCAGAAACGGCCACAGAAATGAGCAATGAACAAATGATCCCACCTGCCACTAAAAATCCATTCAAAATTTGAACAACGAAAGCATCTGTAAATATTATTTGAGCATTTTTCGCCAGTCACAGTCAAAATGTAAAGTCGAAATACAAAGATGAATGGGCTTGTTAAGATGAAGAGGAACCAATGAATCAACGGCTGGAATAAATTCTCTTCTTGAGTTTAGGAGCCAGAGTCAAGGTCTTCTCCAGCCAAGCCACACTTGGCATTCTCGAAAGAAATGCCAAAGTTGAGAGAAATGCATAATGCCTCATTTTGTCCAGTTTTCTCCAGAAAACTCTGCACTCGATTTCTCCAAGATTTCCTTTATAATAATCCTAATCCTACTACTACTCCTCCTGTCCTCCCAGAGGAAAAACCAAAACTCGTAAACATACATAATGTTTAACAGCAACCCACACAACAGCATTAAAATCTGTACAAAAACACAGGGAAGCAAAGTGTCGCTGCGCTCGTACGTAATCCTGCAGATTGCAGTCATTGCAGATTAGAGAAAAGAACAAGACAAGACAAGACAAGGCAGAGGCAGTTGGAGTGCAGTTCGGCAGGTGTATTTTTTGGGTAGAACGCAACGCAATCCAACGCAACGCAACGCAACTCAAAGACGCAACGCAAATGCAAATGCAATGCATGTAGAAAGGACTTCATGATTTGGGAAGTTTGAGTTTGAGTCATTTGTGAATTGAGAAGGAGAAAGTAGGACAGATTTTGTGCAGATTTCCAAGTGCAGAGCAGATCGAGCGTCCACAGCTTCCTTAGCATTCCTTGCTTGCTTCCTGCGTGGACATTGACCATTGCTCACACCATTCGACCATTCCATTCCATTCCACTCTCATTCATGTTGCGAGTCTGCAAGTGTGGCCCAACTCTGTAATAATATGCCCAAAAAATTGCCTTGCAGAGTGCAGCCAGTTGCCAGCAGAATGCCAAATTGCGAATTACCAAAATTGCAAGTCACCACCAAGAGCAACGACTGACTGACTGACTGACTGACTGACCAACAACTTGACTTGCGACTTGCGTTCCGACTTGAGGCTCAATGAACTGTGAAACAACAGAACAAGTGAGAGAAAAAAAACTTGTTACTTGGGACGCCTTTAATTTCCAAATTAAATTGAAAGTTAGTTGAGCAGTCAGTCAGCCAGTCAGTTAGTCAGTTAGTCAGTTAGTCGTCTCCTGGCTCTCTTCGAGTGTTTTTGCACAAAATTTTTGCTCAAGAATTGTTCAAAAGTCCTAGCCAGCCTAGAATTGTTTCGGATCTGTTTGTCTCTGACCCTGACCCCTTGGGAAAGTTGTGAGCTGAGCTGCTAGTCAAACCCGGGATTTAGGGTTTTATTCAGGTCGGGCCGGGCAGGGTCGGGTCACTAGGGCGGGAGAGTGAGCCCATCACCAACCACTATGTTGTATAACCCTCCACCGCCAGGTCAACAATTCAAAACACAACGGGTCAGAATTATTATCGCAAGGCCAACAGCTTCAACAATCATCAAATTTGTGCAGGAGTTCTAGCTTTAGCCTTGCTGCTACCCGGTATCAAGCTGCATAGTTTCGGAACAACAAATTGTGTCAAAAAATCGGATTTGACCTTTTGACCCGCATATTTGAGGATAGTTCATTCAGAAGAAAACCACTAAAATTGACTAGTCAGAGTTCTGTTCATTTCCTCAGACAATTTTTGTGTATGGTGTGGTGTGGTGTGGGGCGGTGGTGCAACAAATGTGAAGAAAAAAAAAACAAGTTTTGTTGGTGGTGTTTTGGTGGCGTGGAGTGCCGTCGCGTTCCTTGGCGTGCTGCATGCTGGTGCAAATAAAACTTGTTTTGATTTCGATTTCGATTTGATTGAGTAAGACAAGAAGGCAAGGGAAGACGGCTTTGATCGAAAAGAGAGAAAGAAAGAGCCAAAGGCCTGCCTGCTCGGCTGTGTTGAGCAACAATTGAGATTGAGAGTGGATGAGGAGCCGAGTGAGTGATTTCCAAGTTTTCATCGATTCCTGCACCATTGCAGATTGCAGAACCACCAGCACCCCACTCGTGATTTGCATCGCAAATTTGGAATAAGATCACCAAAGTGTAGTTACTGCAACAAAAAAGTTGCAAAAAAAAAACCCCAACAAGAACGACGACGATTAGCTCACGACCGGCCCAAAGATGATGAAAACACCGCTTGCGATTGTGATTCTGTATATCTTGGTGGTTGCCTATGGGTTGTCTACAACCATTTATGAATATCAACCAGGTATGCGAGTCATTCACACGTACTCCACCGCACGCAATAAACAACAATGAGTTGTTTGTTTCAATTGTTGCAATTTTACTAATTATTTCCTAATATTTATAATTTGGGGGTGAATTGAACTCGATGATGCTAATTGCTTCAAAATTCTCCTCCTTGTGCTGCTTCTCAGATGCTCGTGTCCAAGATTGGTTTCTCATGAAAAGATGGACGCCCATCATTCTCATCATTTGCACCTATTTCATGACCGTTCTCGTCGGCCCGAAATTCATGCAAAACAAACAACCGCTGACGCTGAGAGGAGGGCTCAAAATCTACAACATGGTCCAAGTCATCATCTCTGGCTACATTTTCAAAGAGGTACAATTGATGAAGAATGCTTCAGATGAGGCTCAGGGCTCAGGGTGCAGATTCGATCAATTAATTCGACAAAAGCTCAAATCCTTACCCTACGTTTATACGTCCAATTTTTGTCACGTTTCACGCTAAGTTTCACGTCGTCGTCGACGTGATTGCCGTATATACTTCAAATCACGCGTCACGCGGTCGAGCCGCGTGATCCAGTTTCACGCTGACCACTTTATACTTCAAATCACGCTTCACGTCGTCACGTTTGCGTGAAACGTGACAAGTACGGTGGCTCCCTACTTGAAATCGACGTGAACGTGACGTGATCGTGAAAATTTCACTGCCGTGAAACTGTAAGTATAAATGAGTCGACTTGACGCGTGAATTCTGCCCGTGATTTCGACGTGACGCAGGACGTGAAACGTGAAACCAAAACGGGAAGTATAAACGTAGGGTTACTCTTCTTCGAGACAGTCAAAAACCATGAATGGTGAAATGTGAAGCTCCCGTAAGGAGGCACAGGCCAAAGAGGTTTTTCATTCTTAATTGCAATTTTGTGGTGCACAAAGCTAATTTGAAACAAAAAACGAAACGATTAAGAGGCCTCACCCTCAAGGTCGTCGTCGTCTCATTCCATTGTTCCACACAAAATTCTAAGAATTCTTGTCTTTTCGGTTCTTTTTCGCAGCTCCTGATCAGTGCGATTGAGTCGCGGTACAGTTTGCAATGCCAAGCTGTGGACTACAGTGATTCGCCGGTGGCTCTACGTGTAAGCAAACCAAAGCAAAATTTATACGGCCATTTGATGATCAATTAATTGAACAAAATTCATGGGAAAATGAATTAAATTTGATTTTTAGATGGCTGCTGCCTGCTGGTGGTTCTTTTTCTCCAAGATTATCGACACTTTCGACACTGTAAGTTTCGCTAATTGACCGCGTTTGTGTCTGTCTAGCTTTAATCCCTAATATATTTTATTTTTTGCTCCTCAGGTGTTCTTTATCCTTCGGAAAAAGAATTCGCAGGTGACTTTTCTGCACGTGTATCACCACGGCTCCATGATTTTGAATTGGTGGTTGGCTGCAAAATATACTCCCGGGGGACAGGGTAAATTTTCCACAATCAAAAATCAATCAAAATCAACTAAATAACTAACCGGTTCTGTTTTCTATAATTGCAAAAATTCCAATTTGCTTGCAGTGTTCTTCCAGTGCCTGATCAACTCCTTCGTCCACGTCATCATGTACTCCTACTACTTCCTCTCTGCATTCGGTCCCAAATTCCAAAAGTACTTGTGGTGGAAACGCTACCTCACCCAACTCCAACTCGTGAGTTTTTCCGCCAAACCCGCCAGAAAAAATGCCTAAATTTTTTTTTTTACAATTTTTAAGATTCAATTTTGCATCATCATCATTCATTTGATCAACGGAATGACGTCGACGTGCGACTTCCCTTACGTTTTCAACCTGTACGTGATCGTCTACTGCGTGACTCTGATTGCTCTCTTCACCAATTTCTACATCGAGACTTACTCTCATCAACGGCGGGACCGGGAGGCTGCAGCTGCGGCAGCCCTCAAACAAAAGACCGCCACCGAGCTGGACGTCAATGGAAATTTCAACGGGATTCGGGCCGGAGGAATGCAAAACGGGAGGAAATTTTCCGCGGGAGGAGTTAGGAAACCAATGGCCATTGTGAACCGCCAACCCATTTACTACCAAAGTGAATACCTCACGGTCAACAACTACAGTCGCTTTTAACCCTCGTGTGCACTTAAATTAGCTAATTGCAATCAAAAGTCAGCAAGGGCACAGATTATTAAAATTTCCCCTGGTGGGGGGAACTGCCTTGGCCTTGGCCTGTTACAGTCGTTTCTAGCTTGTAAATGGTGGACCTTCTTGCCTTCAGGACTCAACTTTTCTTAGAATGCAAATGCGGTCAGTCGTCCGTCTTCTTGTTCTGTCTTTGACTTTCTCTGCATTTTTTGTATTATTTTGCAATTGCAACCAATTTTTGCATGTTTTTTTCTACATTACACAGAACTACTTCTTAGCAGTTTTTTTTAACCACACCCATGACACGTTGTTTTTGCTCAAGTTTTAGTTTTAATTTTAATGAATAAAGGAGATTAATTAATTAATTGAACAAGTTATTGTTGAAAATTGCAAAAACTTGGCAGAATTCTAGAGATTTGAGTTCAATTCTAACCCAACTCACCTCAGAATCTGAGAGAATACCAGCTATAAACCAAAGAAAAGCCAAATGATTCAGCATTCCCTTGGCGAAACTTGTTCCCCATTGGGGCGATGCGTGAAACATCCGAAAATCGGAGCATAATTTTTTACTAAAGAAAAATTAACTTGCGACTTTGTGTTGTGCAGAGTCAGATGTCAGAGCAGAGGAAGGTTCCGGCGATTTTTCAAGAGTTCCAGGTTGAAATTGTTCAAATATTTGACCGCACTGCACTCCAAATTAAAGAAAAGAATCGGTTCGGTTCGGATGCTGAAGATTTTGTGGACATTCTTGAGATTTTTGTGGTCTTTCTTCAGATTTATTCGAAGGCAGAGTAGGTCGAGTCGCCGTTGCTTGTGTTCCTCTGGCACTTTCGCTCTTCAATTTTCAACACTAGAAACACAAAAATTGAAGGAAAATGTGCAAAATTACATAGAAATGAGTCGTGACAGATTACGTGACTTACGTACTTCCGACTGCAAAACGAAGTGCGAAATTGATTCTTGCAACTTGTCTCAAGAAACTGCACGTATTAGCCAGTAGTATTGACTTGAGTTCGATATTTTGAAGCAAAATTGGACAGTCACTGCACTGCAACTGCAACTGTACGTCGTCCTTGACGAAAACGTCTGCAAATTGGTCAAAAGAATAGCAAAATTAAGTTTGCAATGTTTGCATTCTCTTTACGGTTGTTTTTTTATAACTAAATTGACGTAAGTTTCACAAAGGGCCCTGCATTTGTTTCCTGCCATGAAAAATTCTGGGAACCTACTAATTCAAGGGATGAAGTTTTACATGGGAATTATGCGAGAAAATATGTTAGCTCTGCAGAATTAACATACATTTTTCCAAGAATAAAAAATGCACTGGCTTTTTAGAGAAAAGAAATCCGTAAACCTTACTTTTTCTAGAGTCCTCGAATTTTGTCTAAGCTAGATGAAACTGCAGTGCGTTTTGAATTTGGCAAAGAAGGCGACGCGACTCGATCTTGAATTAAAATGTGCACCATTCCAGCAAATAGAAACATGAAAAAAAATTCTTGAAATTTTTGGCCAGTGACCGACGACGACTTTTCTTTGTCGTGAGGATGAAAAGGCGAAAAAAATGAAAAGTTTGAATTTATTTTTCGTTCGTCAACACGTCAACAAAATTGTCATTTTGATTTGATGAATGGGAAATTGAATGGTCGATTTAGAAAATAACATTTTACAAGCATTAATTTGTTTGAAAATCAAAATTCTGTTTGAACTTTTATTGCCGCAAAATGCTTAAACTTAAAACGAAGGACATTAAATTAAAAAAATTGGTCTCAATCAATCTTCAAATCAAAGTTAAAATTAGATGAGTGAAACAGAATGAAAAAAAAATTGAAAAATTTTATGGTTTAGAATTAAAATTGGTCTCAATCAAACCAAAGTCGAAATTAGGCGAGTGAAAAAGAATGAAAGAGAATTAAGTATGGGTTTGAATTAAGGAGATGAGTGTTTCTTTTGCTGACGGATCATAGTGTGAGAAAGTTTTGTCACAAATCGTGCAGCGGAATGGACGTTCTCCGGTGTGGACTCTCAAATGCCGGGTCAAATTACCTGAATCACAAAAAATAATTATGAGCATTCATTTATGAATTTTCAACACAATGCTCTGCAGTCTGCAATGAGTAAAGTTTGGACCTACTCGGATCGGAGAATTGCTTGTCACATTGATGACACTTGAACGGCTTCTCACCGCTGTGCACACGTCGGTGCTTTGTCAAATCACCTGGACAATTCCAATTAAAAAGACTTCATTAGATGGAATTAGACTTAATCTTAACCTTGAGCAAATGAAGAATTAGGACAAAATTGAAAGCAGTTGACTTACCGGATTGGGTGAACTTCTTGACACACTCCTCGCAAGCGAATGGCTTTTGCCCTGTGTGCAGTCGCACATGTCTCGCTAAATTACCTGAGAATCAAATAAATTTGGAATTACGAAAACTACCGGATAAAGACTTGCCGGATGTCCTGAACCGCTTCGAACAGCGACGACACTGGAACGGGCGAATGCCACTATGAATTCTCAGGTGCACATTCAAAGTACCTGCAAAACAAAAACAAATTAACTCAAAGGAATTTAGATTTTAACAGCGTTGCAAAGTTACGCATCACAATGACTCACCAGATTGTCTGAATTTCCTCCTGCAAACTGTGCAACGGAACGGTTTGACTCCACTGTGAATCATCTCATGCCTTCGAAGATCCCCTAATAAAAATAAAAACAATTAGAAATATTGGTATCATTTCTCAAATCAACTCACTGGAAGCTTGGTCTACGAAAACCTCACTCCAGCAAACGGTACTCGTTAATTCAACAAATTCATCAAAATTGCACTTCGATAGTTAGAAATCAGAAAGCCAGTCAGTTCAAAAATCAATTACCATTTTGGGTGAATCTTTTCTTGCAAACTTTGCACTTAAACGGTTTTTCGCCGGTATGGATCAGACCGTGTTGCTTAAGATTTGCTTTCCGTGCGAAACGTTTGTTGCATTCAACAATGTTGCATTTGAGCGGCTTCGTCGGGATTGGTTTGGGTGGTGGAGGTGGTGACGACAGTTGTGCCTGTATTGAATGTCCAGCCACGTGGGTCTCGAAGTCCTCCAGAGTGGTAGAGAGCCATTTGCCGCAATAACCACACCGCCGGGCATTTCTCGGGGGCACGACTCTCGCCGAATTTTTATTCTCTGTCAGTTTGAGCATGCGATCTGAAACAAATTAAACAAATCAAACATTTTGTAATTAAATATTTCTACCAACTACTAAAATTGCGAACCGTTGAATAGTTTTCCAAATTTTATGATGATTCTAACCAAACTTCAGCCTCACCTGCAAGTATTTGCTTGAAGTTTTCTTGTGCAAATCGCATCAGTTCGACTTTCGTCTTCTCCGTAATCCGTTCCTGGGTCTCCAGAAGTTGCTGGGTGAATTTCTTGGTGACGAGTTTGAGAATCCGCTTCATCCGAGTGTCCTCCTGGTACTCGTCCAGAAAATCTTGAATCGTCTCGGACATCATTTTCCACTTTGATTTCACTCCACTGTTCCAGATTTGTCCAACTGTTAATCAAACTTTGGGAACTGCACGAATAGCACGATTTCACAACACACACAATTATTGGACAAATTGAATTGCGACTCTGACTGGCAACACACAATCAATAAATGAATAACTTGAAAAAAACTACAAAATTCGCTGACTGACTTTTGTGCAGTGCAAAGTCAAAAGTTATCGCAGTTGCACGTTGCACTTTTCACGTGCGGAACCAAAGCCAAGGCTTTATTTCTGAAGACTGACTTTCGCTTCGGGAATGGAATTGGGTTTGTGGATTGTTGACGTACTTGAGTTCTACGAAGCAAATTGTTAAATTACGTAATTGCGATGCAACTGCCCTTGGCCAGCCCTGCCGTCGACCCTTTCGTCTATTCGATTTCTGTTCGGTCCACTTCGTCGTCGTCGTCGTCGTTATTCACGTCTCGATTGTTGCGATGGCTCGTCGCCCACGAGTGCAATGCAACAATGCATGCAGTGTCGGCAGCCAAGGAGAGCAACGTCGTTTGACGTCAGAATGACAACTCTGCATGAAATTATTTAAATGCTAATAAGAAATACTTGAGCATTGCATTGATCGAACAGAATAAAAAAAATTCTCAAGAAGAACTTGTTTGGCTGGAATTGGAATTCCAGTGAATTGCAAAGCGTAAATGCTTAGAGGTTAATTTGTATGCCCTTTGATGTAAGAATCGAATCAAAATTCGAAATGATAACTTGCAGTGCGGCATGCCTGCAACTGATCTGATACCGCCACAAATGTCAATCACATTGCAAATACTTGGAAACCCTTTCAATCGCATTCATGAATTACCGTTTGCAATTCCGATTGCGACGGGCCGGCCGAATCCGACGAGCTTTTCTAAAGTGAAATATTTCACTTCTGATAGTGCAGCAAAAAAGTCAAGTTGAGTTTCAGTACTCAAATATTTTAAAGAGCAGTAGAGACCATGCTACAGTTTTGTGCACTATGCAATGAAATACGTCACTCTTGAAATAGAATTTAAGAATTTCTTGCTAATCATAATGCTAAGTATTTGTAATTTGATTGGTTGGCCATTTGCAGAAAATGTTAACTTTTTCGCGGAAAATGTTTTGTAAAGCATTCATGGCATGGACATGGTTCTCCAAATGATAAAACTAA
>JAQGCM010002643.1:0-10747 GCA_034699705.1 Hymenaphorura dentifera
CTGAAAATTATCTTTAACCTTCGCCTCGGGCCTATAGTTTGAATCTCGAATAGTGCGTATTTATTTAATTATTAGCATCTAGTTTTGTTATCAACTATAATTCGTATGAAGATGATTCATTGGTAAATCAAGCACACTTTTGCATCAAGCCAGCCAATGGTAAAAGCCTCGCTCCCGGATTCACTATGTATTTGCAAATATGTAAAACTTGCATTAGTTGGTGATATGCAAATATTGCAAGGAAATCTCATGTGATTGATGTTATGTACGATTCGCTCGCAGTCGACTTTGGCTGGTAAAAAAGTGTTCGAAACCTTTTTACTTTACTAGCAAAATGACGCTCGGATGCCAATAATGCCAAAATTGCAATGTATCAGTCTTACTTTTAGCAAAGGACGTATTATAATTCATGGGAAAACTTGAAAAAAAAAATTTCCGCAGACATGTCATGCATGCCGTGTTCAAAATTCTCTAAAGTTAAAAATAAATTGTAGTCAGGAACATGAAGTAGAATTTTTTAAATGCTGTAGTGGCTAAGGGGCTCTCTCACTGTGAAAGCTTAAAATAATGGCTCAGAATTTTGTAACTTGCCACGCAATGACGCAATGCACTTGACCTAACAAATAAAGCAGTCAGTGCATCATTAATAACACAGTCTGGTAATTTTTTGATTTAAAAAAGAACAGACTAAATTACTGATTATTGGCAATTTATTTTGTAACAATAATTCATAACATAAGTAGCAATGAAATTGTGCTCTCGTATGGGCAATGGGCGACGATTAATTGAATTGATACGAGAGCCTAGTAGATTTCAAGATTCTACTATCAAATAAAATGTCAGTTTGTTTATTTTTGCAGTTTCTATTCTTGAACTCTGTGATAAACGACAGTGACATTGACACTGATACTAACCCGTTCGTTTTCACCTTGTGCATAAAAACAGATCAGCATTGCATTGCATTCGGCAGCAACTCAAACATTTTTAAAAATAAATTATTATCGTCTTGTTACTTATAAGTTATAGCAGAGTTATAGGCTTCAAGACAATTTCGCATCCATCCGGACGAAAACACATTAGGTGCTGCGAGCTGCGGCAAAGCTAAGCTGATTGCGTAGATTACAGAATTACATTATTGCAATTTTTTTTGCACGATACAATCGGTATTCGTGATCGTGTGAACGCGACCAAATGCTGCAAATTGCAATATATAATTTTGTAGTACTAGAAACAGTTCAAGGTTTTTTTTAACAACTTGCACGGCACACTATTTGCTTTATATAATTTGTCTACTTTTTTCAACAACGTATGGATTTACAATTAGTTGGACTTGTACGACCTCCGATCTGCTCGGAATGGATTTCTAAAATATGGATTTTTCTGTTGTTGAAACCATAAGCACCTGCCTTTTGCAATCAAAATGCATTCAAATATATGTGAGTAGCGGAGTAGCCAGTACAGTTCGTTACAAAATGTATTTCAAATCATGCTGCCTAAAGAATTGCCTGAATGCATATTTTTTAATAAAGTTCATTTGAAATTAGTAAGTGGTTTTTAAATAATGCCTGCCTGACTCCCAACCACAAGTATTAGCAGTCTATTTATTTAGTTAAATTATGAATTAGCTAACTAGACGAATGAGTAAATGTATTTAAATACTGCAGGCAGGATCGAACAGGTAATTAATATGAGTGTGAAATTAGCTACTTGCTTTTGGACCACCCTTCCCAGTCAATTCATTCATAAGAAAAATTAGATAGTGCCCTCAAAATCTCATTTAAACCGTGACTAAAGTCTAAAATACAAATTTCAATTACAAAAAAGCAAAACAAAAGTATTTAATTACATTTTTTGCACTAAGCTGGACAGGTTTGACTCTCTATGGCGGAAGAGGTGGGAGCTAGGCCTGCCTGGCTGGGCCAGGCCAGGCTGGGTGGTGCGTCTTGTTGGTTTTGGTTTTGGCCGTCAGTTTGGGTTCAGTGCAGTGCAGTGTGTCTTTACCTCTGGAGCGGTAAAGAACTTTGACTAAATTTTTGTGTATCTTTTTACTATACTATACTAACCTGTCTATCTCTCTCAAAACTAATTGTTGACTTTAATTTCATACACTCCTCACTCATTTCTTAAATAAACTCCAATTATAGTTTAAGTCAGCAGTTTTTTAAGCAGTGGAATTAAACAGTGAAGTGTGGAGTACAGTGCAGGCATTAGTTTAATTGTTCAAATCGGAGTAAAGTAGTAACTATTGACTCCAACTGTGTATTGACTGATGATTGAACTGAACTGACGGCAAGGCACGGCAAGGTACGGTGCGGTGGTGTACAAATTTGAAAAAAGTTATTAATGATTGTCAATTGAAATTAAGTACGTTGCGTACGTACGTCACGTCACGTCACATCACAGCAGCACATTGTCCACCCGCCCGAACTACAACTAACTAAAACTAACTCCCAGTTTTTTTTATTCCCTTCCACTTACTGACTGGTGACTGGCACTGTCAACTGCTGCTGGACTGGCTGGACGGACGTCGACTTTTATGACTTGACTTTAACTACCTACACATTTTTTAAAATAATATTGAACACTATTAACAAGTCAACTTTCTTGCAAAAAGGACCTTCAGCAGCTTTATCCTTACCTGCCTACCTGCGACCTGTCTTTAGTTACATGTAGGACCACCCTTCAACAAAGGACAGAAAGAGTCACATATTGTTTGGACAATATTTTGGGTAAGGAAACTATTTTGATTGTAGTTCGGTTTGTTTTATTTTAGATATTTGATATTGTATGGGTGTAGGTGTAATGAAAGTAAGTGGGTTCAAGTTCAGAGCCAGGGTCTAGTCTATTAGGGTAGCACGCTCGTAAGTCATCGTCATTCGTAACAATTTTCTAATGAATACTTGGTTAGTCAGTAATTTACCTCTCTGTGTCTTTGTCATTTGCTGGACTGTGGTCATTCGTGAAACCATTGCATGAATTTTGTAGTAGTGTACTAAAACTAGGTTGAGATGCTCAAAAATAAACAAAATGTGAAATGAATAATATACAGCAGGGTTTGATTTGAGGCAAGTATTCGTAGTATCTTGAAATTTTGCAGAATACAATCACAATATCACTCATGTTTTGAATTTGTCATTTAACCTTGGATTTGCCCATGCATGCGTGGCTTTAAAGCTCCAGTTTTTCTTAAACTTTTATAGTTAATTGCTAATAGCTAGTTAAGCTTTCATATGCTGACCAGGTTTAGAATATTTGGCATGTCACGAGTCCCATGCAATAGTATCCTAGGCATATGTCAATGTCGTTTCAGGATAAATGATAAAATTTTGTGAATTTAAGTATTTACAACTTCAAAAGATAATTGTGTGCGAAAAGAGATTATTGATTATCAAACTAGCACTCGAGTTTTGTTAGATTTTAGAGCCGAGCCACGGCTCGAGTTGTTGAAAAGAGTCCATTCAACTTCCATCATTTTGAAGTATTTACCCAAACTCAAATAAATTAATTCAATTATAATAATTACTTACCAGCTTAGCCAGCTTTCTCAGAAGCCTCTACGCCCCTATCAAAAATTCTACTCGGAGGCAAAATAATTCTCTGTACAGTGATATTGACAACGTAATTACATTTTTAGCCAGTCAGTTCTTTTTGAAATAGCACTCTTCAAAAAATGACACGAAGACGACATTAGTTTTGCACAGCAAGTTTTGCACAATCCAATTTTCCAAGCAAATTCCAATTAGTGTCAATTTAAGGCAAGGTATCGAACGAAGTAAACATTTACCCACTCAACTTTTCTTTGTCATTTCATTCGTGATATAAACTTCAATCAATTAGGCTTCGTAGTTGAGTTCGAATACTAATAATATTACCCATGGCCAAACTCTAGTTGCGCATTAGCATTATATTGTCAGAAAATGTAGTGAAAGCTTTTGTAAAAGCATTCTGAAGTGTTATCATTTTAAGAAATCTATCTGGCTGTCATACTGATCGAAAAGAGACGGTCCGACAACTTCAACAATTTTATTTCCTGACCAATAATCCTTCTCCGTGCCACCCGCCGAGGCCTTCCCATTTTGCAATACCAAAGCACGAACAATCCGTTCATAAAACGCAAAACAATTTATTGCCTATTCTTCAAACCAGAAGAACAAACGAATTCCAGCCATACGGTAAATTTACTGTACACGTCATCGTCATGGTGAAACAAGTTAGATGTTAGACGTTAATTTTGAAATGGTGTTTCCGTATGAGCGACTTTTCATTTCCTAGCGACTTGTTGTCAATACTCGAAGCGAATTTTTCTCTCTAATCTAATTGTTCAGAATTTCTCAAGTTGCTGATGTAGTTTTAATAGTTTCCGTACGTATTATTTAGACACGAATCTAAAGAGGGCTGTTGAATTGATAGATTGAAAAGTGTGGACTTCAGAACATTCCTTATTCCTCAACCCGCTGTTCTTGCTTCATAAAATCATAAGTCTCCATCGCACTTTCGAGCATTCAAAGTTTAAAAGTTTTAGAACACATCTCCAAATAAAGAACTCTGAACCAGGTAAAAGTTGAGAGTTTATATGATTTTTGGACAGTTTTTAATAGATTGAAAAAATCTTACGTTATGATATGATATTAGAATTTTTCGCGAGCTCGCTAAACAATCGTCTAAACTCATGCCCCATGGATATGGGCACTTTACACCAAACCAACCCCTTCAAATTTCAATCAAATTTAGTTCCTTTAGTCATAAAACCGAGCTGTTGTCGTGATTCTGAGAGCGATTTAGAGATTCTAAGTTGCGATAGTTGATCAAAGACTGAATTCATTTTATGTTTGATATTTTTGTGTAGGATGGCTGTCGGAAACATGTCTTTCTTTAGCTTCATGTACTGGGTGATCGCTTGTTTCATTCGGCTTGTATTTGTGATCGTGAACAATATCTACTGTATTCCCACATATGCTCTTTGGATGCTGACCCTCTACCCAGTTTATGTTTGGAAGAAGAGCGTGTACTGGACGATCGAAGGAAGATTTTTTCATTGGCTACTTTCCATGGTTGCACTGTGGAGTACAAACTCTGGTTACACAAGTCAGTTCATTTTATTTCCCTATATCATTAGGCAGGTACTATAAATCGGAGTAATTAATATGAGTTTCTCTGAAATTCAGTTTGGGAATCCGGAGATGACATTGACGATTTTGTTGACAAGGAGGTGCTGGTACTTGTGAACCATCAGTCTACGAGCGACGGTATTTACAAATTTATTCGAAACTTGTTTCAGCTTGAGATTTTGTATTTAAAAAATATATTATACTTCTAGTGCCGTTGTTAATGGCGGCTTTCAATAATCGTCCTGGACTCCTTCCGTCACTCAATTGGATCATGGATGGAATTTTCAAGTACACCAATTTTGGAATTGTGTCAGCTTTGCATGGTGACTTTTTCATCGCGGCGGTAAGCTTATAAATTGACTTGAATTCTATAAATAAGTGTTCCTTTGGTTCTTGTTTCACAAATTCAAAATTCACAACTCACATTTCGTTTTCTTATTTATCGGTTGGGATCGGTTTTATTTTCATTTTAGTACTAAATTAGTATCGAATATTTCCACACTTGACTATTCTCGTAAAAGTTCAGAGTTCAGTTTCAATCAAATCTTTCATTCGGTGAAGATCTCCATCACCTGGTTGCATCATAGCAGCATATTCCAGACATTCCAGATTCTAGTGTTTTCCTTTTCTGTGGTTTCAGGGACGTGACCGACGTGATCAGACTGTCCAAGAACTCAGCGAGTACTTGAAGCGCGTGTACATTGTACGAGACCGAAAATGGCTTGTTCTCTTCCCGGAGGGTGGCTTTTTGAGAAAACGAAAGGCTGCTAGTCAGAGGTGACTTTATGAACAATTACTTTGCTTTCTATTCATTAGAATAGTGGTTTGAGGAATACTGACGTACTTTCTAGTAAAATCCCGAAGGAATAAAGTACGCGGTTTGACTATATTTGGAAGGTCACAGAGCCGTATCTAGGTTTCCAAGACTTGACTACTCTACTTGCGTCAAAGTCGGACTCAAGGTGGACGTTTTTGCCTCTTTTCATGATCTCATTCTTCACGTTTAATATCATTTGCGCTTCCGTAGATTTTACGAGATCTAGTTTCCTTTCTGTTGATTTTGAAACGAAGAGAGTTTATTGCATCAACCTAGATTTGGTTTTATTTGCTATCACTTTCTTTAATTACGTCAATGCAGTTTTAATGTATTCGTTCGAGGTCGACACGTTCATCACGGAGAAAGTAAATCTTTCCTCCCCGCTACCTTTCCTCTCCTGTAAGCTACCACGGCAATCACAATCTTCTCATTTCAGTTCGAATTACGACGACATTCCCATTTTATTTGTTTTGCGCGAGATCGATATTTTGACTCTGCCTTAATTTAGCAGTAGATTATGATTTTCATGATGAATTCGTTGTCATTTTTTAGTGGGCAATGAACAAAGTTATTTGCATATTGTAATGTCCCTTCCTCAAATATGAAATCGTTATCAGAAACTGCTTTCTCTGGGCCTCGTGCATTTCAATGTGAAATTTGCAGCTCAAAGCGTGGAAGGGAACTGCGTTGGGTCGGGTATGCATGTTTGCATCCTTGTTGAGGCCATGCGAACTATTTCTATTTTGCAGAGAAAGTCTTGTAGAAAGTATCAAATCAGGCCCCAATCTAGTAATACGAAAATTGACAGTGAGACTTAATTGTTACAATTTTAACAATTGGAAGTTTTTTTCAGGTATGCTGCAAAGGTGAATCGGCCAAAGTTTGAGCATGTAACTCTTCCCCGAATGGGAGCCGTTCAGGCGATTGTCGACACAATCGGTCCGTGGGTTGGACAATCTCCGAAAAGTCCAAATACTCCAGTCAATCGTGAGCGCATTCTGTTTTTGTATTAAGGCATTGCATTTTTCATTGCTTGAATGACATTTTACAATTTGGTATGATCATTAAAGATATTGTTGAGCGTCCTGGGCAATTGAAGTATCTCTTGGATTTAACCATTGCTTACCCGGACGGCAAGGCGTTGGACATGGGTGCTATTATTCTTGGCTACAGACCACCTTGCAAAGTCCATCTCCACTACCGCATGTTCCCCATTGAAAGCGTAAGTAGATTGAGACTGTCGAATAACTAGTAAGTTAAATGTGTAAGGGTACTTAATTGCATTGTGTTTGTCTAATTAGATTCCCACTGATCCAACTATGTTTCAAGATTGGGTATTTGATCGCTATGAAGAAAAAGAAAAGATATTGGATCACTACTATCGAACTGGGGAGTTTCTTGACGTGCACGCTGGAGATGGTGACCAAGCGTTCGACCCAAAATTGAATTTGGAATTCCGCATTCTTAAGCAAGACTTAATCCGCACCGCCCTGCTTCACCTGTTCTTTATAAGTTCTACTTGTTTCCACGTCTTCATCTTTCTCCAGATCTACTGGCGTGTCCAAGATCTCTTCTAAATTCCTAGTAAACCTAACCAACCCGACCCCATCAAAATTTTATACTGTGCCCATTCACTATATTTTCACAAACGTGTTTATGACTGTTACATTGATCCGCATAGCCGTTGAATGCTGATATTGCCAAATTCGCCGTACAGTAATAACTTTAAAGAGTGATTTGTCTTCATGAAATTAAAATCGCTCCAGGGATTGACAAAATTATACCAAGGTGATTGAACGATAGTAATCTGAGATTCTACAGAAGATTAACTGATTAACCTTTCACACGGATAGTATTAGCCAAAGTAGAGTGTTGGCAACATTCTCTATATTGTGCTGGAGAGGTTAACTCCTGGGAATAAGTCTGGAAGTTATGACGAGGTTCGTTATTGCGATTCTAATTACAAACATCTAGTTGTGATATCTCCCAATTAGGCGTATCTTAAGTTACTCTTTATGTTTTGAAAAGAAACAAATGGTCGCCTTCTCAGGACACAAATACTTAGACGAAAGGTCCAGTCTAGTTAGCTTAGTTGAGACATTTGCAAGTGGGAACAATGTGTAAGGAGTGAATTCCATGGAATTTCTAAAATTTCAAATGTTGACTCTGGATTTAGTCACAATTTTTTTTTGACAAATGGAAAGGAATGAGTATAGTAGTAGATAGAGAACATAGCTTCGATAACAAGTGTCATTCCTCACAGTGAAGAATGACTGATTTGAGTGCAACATTAAAACTACGGAGGACAAATTGATGCTAGATTTATAGACGGCATGTGGATAAGTCTGTATGGTGAAGGATTTTGTGATGCAGTTCAGACAAAAAAAATTGGAAGGAAACATTAATAATGGAGAGTTAAGAGCTCAAGGATAGTAGTCATCGCGTGCGAGTGCAGGACAATTTTTGCTGGTCAAAGCTGTAATTTAGAATAATTACCTCGATGCAACGTGTGCTTGAATAGCAGCAGCTGCTGATTGTTTTAGATTCAGAAATGTTGGACTGGCCACAAGAAAGTCAGGGCTTTTGTAGGTATTTGAGAATGAAAATGCTGCGGCAAGTACCTGTTATTGTAGGAAGGAATGCAAATTGATTTTTCTCGGGACTTTGCTTATTTATATTCCAATTTTTTTTGCGCTTGTTGTATAAATCTTTATTTTAAAATTCGCCTCACTACTTTGATGACGATTCTTATTGTTAGACTGAACTACTTGAGTAGGGTGCTTTTGTTTCGAATATTCGAATAAGTTGTGTACATGGTACATGGTAGAGCGTAGAATGGACTTATTGTCAGTTCCTGAATTTTGTACTAAGTTTATTTTGGAAGTCTGATCTGTAAGTAGTAGGGTTTTTTTCGTTATTGTTTGTTTGGATAATTCTGATAAATGCTGCTAACTCGTCGTGATAATTTCAAGTTGGAGGTGTAACACGCAAGATGTGATTTTAGTTACCATTTCCCACCTCCACATCCACTTCAAAAAGGACCAAAATGAAACCAGTTTGATTTCTAAATCATTTACGTCTCAAATTGAGTTCCTTTTGGTGGCTCCTTCCTCCACCATCTACTTTGTTGTCTAAAACGTACTTGAATGTTAATTGTTAATGTAGAATTGTTTAGTTGATTTTGTTTCTTGAAATTACCACACGAGATAGCAAAAACTATGGACCTTCTCACGAATTCGTACTGTGAGTTTTGTTTAGCTCCTTGTAAACAGGTCTCAACGTGTTGTTAAAATTTTATGAAATTATCTCAAAGTTGACATTACTTTTTTTTTGGTTTAGTCGCCACTTTGAAATTAATTTGTACCAACGCAATCAAGCTAAATGCAATTGGCTTCTCCAAAAACTCCAAATCGTAATTTTGAAATATTTAGAACCAATTGAGGTTAGATGAGATAGTCACGGTCTTGAATTCCTTTTGAAACGTGTGGGATTGAGAAAATTGAGATAGGCAAACTGACATTCCTTTAAAAGTTCTTTTAGTGAATCTTTCAAACGCATGCCGGTTTATACGTGAGAGGTAAGATTTAGGTTTAATAGTTGTGTCGTCAATCGATTCTCTTCGGTTGTGCAATACAAACAATTAGCAACACAATACAAAACGGTTCCATTAGAATAAGTAAACTAATCAAGGATGTATGAATTTGAGGGGGCATTAAAAATGTACGAGCTGAGTTTCTTGTCACTCGTGAACGTCAAATGCCATGTATTTTAGCTTAGTAAATCGAATTGTTTGCGATACGAGAGTCAATTTATTCTGTGGAATGGAAGTAATGAGAGGGGTGTAGTTTAGGGAGTGTGAATTTTTGAAGAATTATGAATGAATTGTGGTCCCATTATTTGATAATTTTCAATTGTTGGAGGGTACACGCTAAACTCGTGAAGAATAATAATTAATTAGGTTTTAAGTTTATTTGTAAAGTTGTTAATATTTAATTTTTGGATTCATTTGTGTTCCTTTTTTTTGATCAATGCTAATGCAATTATTTGCGGACGACTTGTGAAGTGACAACAATTGAAAAATGCAATTTTTGGTTAGCCCGGTTATGATGAGAACGTAAGATTTTAAAAACTGAATTCCTTCACCTTCATTGGTGAAGGATGATGAAAACGTTGTGCTAGCTGCGATTGATATACATACTTACTGATGATATATTAATTGTCTCAAACTTAATCTAAATAAGTTGTACAAACAAATACAATACGCTAAGACACATATTTATTAAAAACAAAAGCAAAAATAATGAAAAAAAAAAGGGGGGTTTTCTTATTCTGTAATAATGAGGTGAAATTTTGAAAAAAAAATATTTGCATGAAGGCAGCCATGTACATTAAAATTATACATACTTTACTGCCCTGATCAAATAGGGCATGTCGTTGTATTAAAATAATGACTCACGACAGCATTGCAATGCATTTTGCATTCCAAATGCCTGTGTGAAAATACAACTTTAGAATTGAATAAAAACTCAACATAATCGTGTGAATTTTTCGCTCCGGTTCACTTGCACTTTCCACCTAATCGTTCTCTCACACCCAATTTGGTAAGATGAATGAACTTGCAAGGACACAGACGAATGCTTGCTTGCTTTTTTTTTTTTACTTGAAAGAATCTATTGTGGGAGACCCCATTCACCCGACACCCATCTATCCGACAACCGACAGCCATTCACCCGACCACCGACACTCATTCACCCGGCAACCGACACCTGTTCACCCGACAACCGACATCCAGTCACCCGACCACCGACACTCATTCACCCGA
>JAQGCM010002644.1:0-10745 GCA_034699705.1 Hymenaphorura dentifera
TTTTTTGGATTACACTTCCGACTTACGTTTATGATACGACTATGAACGACTGGCTTGCTCTTGCTAAAGGTTTTCATCGATAAAAAAGCGAGTGAAAGTTGTTTATTAACTGGAAACTGTAATCAAGAGTGTTAGAAAGGCACTCAACACGTTCAATAAAACTGCATGTCATCGTGAAACATGAGTCTGAGAATTCCGGTCAGTCCATTTACCACCTCTCACTTCCTGCGTCCTGCCTAAACTTGACGTTCCGCGAAATCTCTTGGAATTGGAATTAGATTTAGCTCGCAAACTTCAAACTTGAAACGTTTTAATGGTTTTTTAACATTTTCCATTTAAAAATATGACAGGATATGGAAAGTTTGAAAAAAAATTGCAAAAGCAATAGCAATAGCAGCAACAAAAGGATTGGAAACATGAAAAAGGTAACTTCCTTCCACCCCTTTGAGATGAAACTGAAATGCTTTCCTTTTGCAAAAGCAGGAATGGCAATGCCAATGCAATGCTACAAAATACAAGGACTTCAACTCGACTCTTATTTCGAAGAACTACATACTCGCACAATAAAAGAAATGTGAATTGAGGAGGATGACAACAGGAAAGGAGAAAGGAAAAAAATACGCCGCGGGACTCTTCCAAGTGAAAGCGTCACTCACAGACGAATCTTTTGGCAAAAAAAATGAAATGCCTGAACATTATCCTCCTGAACTGAAGTTTCTTCAAATACAGGAAATCAGTTTCGTTTCAGAATTTCAAAGGCTTGCTTGCTTGGCTCTGAAGAGTTGTCTGTTTCCACATGAGACGAAGGACGACAAAACTTACTTGGGAGGTGGGGGAGTGAATTGGGAAATATTATGGTTTGTCCAATATCCCATCATATCCAACAAGTGAAAGTAACCACCAGGCCAGGTCAGTCACTCAAGCACACTGTCAATATCCTGTCCTGTCTAGTCTAGTCTATCTCTAGCCCGAAACGACTTGAATATCATGTCAGAGTCGGGTTGTCTTCAGCTCTATCAGACTTTACCTCAGACAGACTCTTGGCTGGCTGTCAACACAAACTTTAATTAATCCGTTTCAACAATTCCGCTGCTAAGCTCCACTTCCGCATCATCAACTCTCAAAATTAGAAATTCCACAAAGGCGAAAACATGCCGCAGCGGCGACGGCTGACGACAGACAGCAGCCAGCACCGAGCACCTAAGGCTCAACTCAAGCCTAAACTAACATTTAGTCTCAAATCTACCGAAACATTTTAATACTTAATGAGAAAAGTCCTTTCTTCCCATCTTTCCAGTTTTATTTGAGGCTTTTCGAACTTGTTCGAAAGAGTTTGTTTCAGGAGGACTACATGTGTACCCTCATCGTTGCATTATTGCTCTGGTCTGTAAGCAGAGCAGAACTTTTGCCAAACCCACCCGTTCCCACTACAAATTGCAAAACATTACAAGTAGCAGGGCCAGAAGGGAAACCAGATTTGGTTAAATTTTTGATGAATTGCTACTCAACCTAACCGAACCGAGCCAAAAAGCGTACAGGTCGTCGTCGTCGTTCTTGTTGTTGGACGACAGCGACAAGAGTGATGAAAATTTGAGACCTTCGTTATTTAGTGAGTTGGTTGGGTAGGGGTACAGATGTTGGATCGTTTTCGTTTCGATGTTGGATGCGGATGCGGGGGCCATTGATGTTTTGCTAGGCTAGGATTTAATTTAAATTTCTAGCCTATGAAATGAATACTGAGCTGGTTTGGCTTTGGCTTCATGCAAAAACAGAGCTTTTGGCTGTACGGCAGCAATGCTTTGAAGTTACAATTCTTGTCATGTTCATGAAAATTCTCAAATTGCATTCACATTCGCAATGAATTTGTCATTCTCAATTCAGCAGGCAGCAGAGTTGGCTTCGGCTTCATGTATTATGCACAATAGAAAGAGATGGGAACCTGAATCCGCATCTCCGCATTTGAACAAAATGAATTCATCTTTTGCGATGCAAGTTAAGCAATGGGGAAAAATTGTACTGTGACCGAATCCTATGTATGGTCATGGACCTGGTACGGCAGAGAATACTGACCAGTAAGCCCTGGATAAAGTTATGCTTTTAATTAAGCGAATGTGAATATGAAACTCTGCATCTACAGCAGTACTGAAATATTTTCACCAAGACCAAGAGTGAAAGCAATATTCGGGAGTACAGAGTTCAAGCCATTCCCAGTCCTAGTCCTAGTGTCAAATTATTAATGAGGAGAACCAACCCTGCTTGCCTACGATGCATTCAACGATACGATGCGATCCTAACTGAATCGCACAACTCGAGGACTGGAGTAACTCATGCTTCGTTGAAAATCGGACAGCCCAGACATTTCATTAATTAGCTTTGGAATGAAAGGTTTAAGTGCACGCATTCGTTTGGATGAATGGAATGAGAAGTAGAGCAGGGCGGGAGGCAGCAGCGTCAAAATGGCATCATCAAACACAGGTGTAGGATTTGATTTGTTTCCTAATTAAAATTTTGCGAAAGACTCTACAACCCACTTGGCGGTCTTGGCTTTGCCTTTGCTTTCGTAGGCAACTTTTGAGAGTATTCGCGGGATTAAAACTATTGATTTTTTACTTTTACTTTTACTTCGTTTCATATTTTTCAACCTGTTTCAAAATTGTTGAATGATTCTCGATCCCGATTTTGACCATATTCGGTCCCCTATTATCACTTTGGTGAATAAAAAGCAATTTTTAAACGAAAACCCCTTCCGTTTTGTTTTACTTTCAATTGTGTGGTTTACCCAAAACCAATTTTATTATTTACATGCACTGCCTTTAAACCACAAAAAACCTTTGCCATCCCTGGAAGCAGTCAAACAAAACCGGATGATTCAATGCAGCCAGACGAAGGACTGGAGCGAAAATCGACATTATTATAAAACTGTCATGTACATGTTTCTACATCCCTTCGGCCTTACACAACCCTTTCTATAAAACACGGCAGTTTTCGGCCAAAGAAGCCCTGGATTTTTCCAGGCAGCATGGCAATTCCACAACATTACTCTACTCGTACTACTATACGGGTAAACTGCGTATGCACTATGCAATGCACATGTCCTTAAGTTACCTTTTTTGAGTCAAAATGTAGTGAGTCGTCAGATTCAGTTAACGGGTTTTGAGAGAGGCTTGGCTGAAGTCGTCGCTCAAGTCATACTTCCGCAAATGTATGTGCTTCTTCTGCTTTCTCAGGCAGAATAAAGAATAAACTACTGGATTCTCCTCTCTCTCTCTTCATGCTCCTTCCTATTCATGCTTACTTATTGAGTTTCTCTGACTGGAATCTAATATTTTCAACTTTCTCCAGTGCAGTGAAAGCGGGAATAAAGTGAGTCCTTACTCCTGCACTCCTGTACGTACTTCCCAAGCAAACTAAGTCCAAAGATAGTCAGTCGTTTCTCGTTTCGTTACAGTCAGCCGGCCTAAGATTCAGCTCAAGAAAATGCACGAGGTACGAACAGGTTGGCGGAATATAAACGTGCCACAGCGCATCGCAATCGCATAACGTGTACTTTAGCTTTTAGCAGAAAAATAAAATATCGAAACGAAAGTAATGTAGTAATGCAATGTAGTGCAATGCAGTGCATTGCAGGCCTTGGATAAGACGGAGTGACTCAAATCCGGAATTTATACTCATGCATTTCTATCAAAGTATTCTCGCATCACACACGCAGGCACTTCAAGACGGTGAGAGGAATTCCATGTCTCAGAAAGAATTACAAGGAAACCCAAAGTCTAAAGTGCGGCTTTAAAATTCACGTCAAGTATTTCAATGCTACAATATTGTAAAGTTATGAAGGCTCAGGACATTCTTCAAGGCACGAAACGAATGGTCGTCATCGGCACTAGCCACCGGCTTATCACCTACTGTAGGAAATAAAACTAGTCATATGTGGTTCATAATTTCTATCAATTTTTTTCGTTGGATTTTTAGATAGATAAAGGCGGCATTAGCCCAGAGTGTTGACTGTGACGGTAGGACTAGAAAATTAAAAGCTCCATTAACGCAAAATTTCGATGTAGCCCAACCACCGGAAGTACTATGACCGCACGTGACCTTTGACCTCATCCTTAGCGAATTTATTTAGGCCCTAAGCTGCACAACCTGAGCACATTTCTCTTCCAAAAATGTTTACAATTATCCCTGTGTAGACTTAGTAGACCAGCTCCGATTCTTTAAGAAGATTTTTCGATGTCTACGGGCTTGAGCTTGACTCCGTCTCCGCGTTGGCGTTAATTCAACTCTCGCCCGAGTATTAATTAAGTAATGTGTAGCCAGCGGAGGAGGAGGATTCTTGGTAAGTCCCGTGTATTCAATCAACTTTCTCTTTGGTTCTTTGCAAATTAACTTTCGCACCGCGGGCAAAGAAAACATTTAAGCTCATAAGCTGGAGGAGCTTAAGAGCACATCACAGTGGCACAGCACAGAGGCACGGTGTTATTGAATGGATGAAAAAAATATGCAGTTAATAATGCTACGCTGATGGAGCCGCTGCTAGGTAAGGAAGGCTAGCAACACACAGCACAGTAAGAGTAAGTTTTTTGGACTTGGACTTGGAATACCGCGGCGGTAGCAAAGCCAAACAAAAGGCTTGGGAAAAGTAGGGATAGAAAATACATTAATCAGACATGAAGGAAAGAATCCGAATCATCGGAAGGAAGATGAAAAACAGGGGGCTTCGGATGCAGCGAAACGATGGAAAAAAATTGAGCGACAGGTTCGTTTTTTTTTCTCATCTAGCCCAAAGAATAAGCAGGGATGCTGTTGGCAAGGTCTTCCTGGCCGTGATAATGCCGTTTCCTTTTCATTTTTAGTTTTTTTGTGGAGATGCAAGATGCAATACTACGAATATATGTACTTTCACTGCTGTTTTCTTTCTAATATAAAAATGTGTATGTAACTCCTAACCTTACCTTGCATTTTGTGGTCCAACACTCTTGACATCGAAAGATGAGGATGCGGTGATCCTTGATGTTGGAATCTTTCCTGATTCCATTCCAAGAGGATTCACACATTCTTCCTCATTCCCCCATTCTTCATTCCCTGCAAGAGAAAAAAGACAGGCAGTCAGGTTTATGGTCTTCACCAGACGGAATACTTGTCATGAAATATTATTATTGAGCTCTGAGGTAATCACTGGTTTTATCTAAAGAAAAATTGAAAATGCTCCGAGGATCAGTCATTCATTCATCTTCACAATCCAGAAGGATGGGGGAGGGGGTAAGGTGGTGCAAATTGTTGAAGATCAAAATATTTAGACCCACGACTTTGATGTTTTTAATGATTGCTTACATTAGTAGTTCTCTTAATCGGAAACTTGGGCTGCTCAGAATACTAGGCGCAATCACCTCCAAACATGAACATGAGTTTAACAGTGGAGCAAAGATGTCGTCGCATTTTTTTCTTGAAAGTTGAGGAGAGATTTGGATTGGATGTTTGAGATATGACCGAGTATTAAGGAACCTTGTAAACGGAAGGAACTCAAAAGCATTGTTATGAAGTATGTACATATGTCAACTTCCCTTAAAAATGCGGGCCTGAGACTCTGTCAATTTATGACCGACATTAGCCCCAAACTACCGTTACTTGTCACGTTGTCAGTCTCGGATCATGCAATAAGCTCATATTTCCATGCCATCTCACATTCTCTCTCAACGATTGACACATTCAATCAAATCATCCACTCGCTCTCACTACTCTCACACCCCCAAAATATGCGTGCTCTGTGCTACTCTGGGAAAAAAAATTCTACATAGTTTTTTGCCGTCACAATCTCACAATTCACAAACTCTTTCAGCATGTCATGAGAATTTTTTTTGCTTTTTGGAAATGTTGAATCTCAGTGAACCGGAGGTCCAGGACTCGAAACTCATTTCGATGACATTTGAGAGTAAAGCATTCCATCCAGGGACACGCTTTTCACAGCTGCCTGCCACGCGGCACTGCACTGCATTGACTTTGGTTGAGTTCGATTTAATAGGAATTGAAGTGTAAAAAATTGGAGCGGATCAATACACTGAATATATTTGGCGACTCACTGGCCCTAATTTTTGGTCAGAACGGTCCAAAGTTGACCGAAAGAAAGTTGTTTTTGTTGAGGATAACCCATCACCATCACCCAGCCCATCGTGGCCTTCGTGGCTGTGTGTGTCTCATTTGTAATCGGAAAAATGTCGCTGTCCAAACTAATCCGAGCTACCCAAATCTGCTGCCGCATTTTTTGGTACCTTAACGTTTCCTTCGGTTTCATTTTTTTCTTCCTTTTTTTGTTCTCTTAAGGCTAAAAAGTGTGCGCCAGAAGTGTCGGGCTGACACTTCTTGAGGATAAGGTTTGCTCAGGCTCAGGTAGAGCGTTGGTTCAGAGGCAAGTCAAGCAAAGAAAGCCCATGACCATTCTTCATCGAGTTGATTAGCTCCATTTGTCACACATCTTGATCCCAACGAAGAACACACGTACATTCATTCATACCCGTTTTCAGGGCAAGGAGGCGAACCTTATGCCTTGCAGATTTTTTTTCAGACTTGAGTAGCTTTTATCTAGAGTGAGAAAAGTATGCCGTATTTTTCTTCTTTCTTTTTCTTTTCACGCCAATGAATCGAAATCTACTAGCTTAGCTCCAGTCTCATGCAACTCAGGACAAAAAAAAACATTTCCTTGTTGGGAAAATGTACTTTTTTTTATTCAATCCTGTCATAAAATTTCATCAAAAATTGTAATTTATAGTATGTAGAAGTAGCTTCAAATTCTTAGCTCGAATTTCATTGGAAGCTTTAAAGAGATAGTTTGACAATTACTCTGATTTTAACGTATTTCAAAAGCACTTGTACACCCTAATTCAGGTGTGCTGCCGGAGGACAAACAAAATTCAACGGAAATTCCATACCAGTTCTTACAGCCTAACTCAAACAAAACTATTTTTAGTTCACATGCTTGGAAATGTGTGAATGTCGCAAATACGTTGACAGCATAAGGTAAGAATCACTCGTCAGAACTCAGAACCATTCAAGTTCTAGTTCAAGTGCAACAATATCTTGATTGTGTCCTGCAAAATTCTTGATTCTACTTCTGCCGTTTTGAATATTTATTGGACAAAATGGGCAACGGGCCATCAACAAATCAGTCCCAAAGTTATTCGTACTCAGCAAACAACAATGGCTTTCAGACCCAAGTTCAGTCTACTAATTGCGGATGGAACAATCCGTTTTGCAGCACGGTAAGGCTACTTTTTATGTCTGCGTCAGGTTATAATGCTTTGAATTCGGGATTTTTTTGCGCTTGCAGAGAATATAATTTATTACAAAATTTAATTGCAGAGCACTTTTACCCAAACCGGTAGTCATGCACCCGCTCTCGGTCCTGCACTTGCAGTCGGAGGAATGGTCGCGGCGTTGATTTTGACCCTCCTGATTTTAACCGTCATTAATCGTCGAAGAGCCACAATGGTAAAAGCCAAACGCTTAGAAACCATTGAAGGAGTCGGCAATAAATTATTAATGCTGTCCAACTTATCTTCATCGGGAAACATTCCAACATCAGAACTTGAATTTACTGGAATTTACGTAAGTGCACTAATTGTAATATTGCAATCGTTCTCTTTTTTTGAAGGCCCTGACAAATTCAGATCTTTAAATAGCCGTCGACTTTTCTTTTTAGACCGTTTAATATTGGAGGACCTTCTGCCCACATCGAACGAGATATGAGAATTTAATTTTGAAGCGGTTTGTGTCTTGTGGGTGATTGTGATGTGAATGATCAAAAAGAATTCAGGGCAAAGAACGTACTACTATTTTAAGAAGTGACTAGGTTGAGCTGTAATTAGAAAAAACATTTGTATTCTTAATTACACTATGAATTATTTTTGATAAGCAAATAAATGCATTTTCATTCGAAGAATAAATCAGAGTAATATTTTGAATTTTGAAGAAATTACGTCATTAATTTTTGTCAAGCCCACGTGTGTTAAACCACAAATTACTATCTAAAAGCAAATTCTATAGTTAGTCAAGGGTTTTCTTAAGAATGGTGAGTCTTGAGCAGAGCAGTATCTGTGTCTGTGGAAATCTGATTACGCCTAAAGCCTAATATACAACAATATGTAGGCACCGCTTTTATGTTCAACATACAGTAGTTGGAGTAAAATATCTCTGACCTATCGAACATGACGATGACAGGCAACTTCTTCATGTGTTTTCTTTGATTTAAATAAAGAATTTGATAAGTCATGTTAAAATAAATATTTGTATCGATAATACAAAGCACAGAGATGTACACATTTGTATCCGCACTAGTACAACGTTCAAGTTCACATTTCTTCTTCGTGCCTTGCCTGTGTTTGTATTTCATCCAAAATTGTTTGCTAAGGCTTTCACATTCCCGATGCGATCTATTGAATTGTTGGTCTGGACAAACTTTTGAGTTAACTAATTGTACTTTGAGGTTTCACGGACAAAATGGCTACTCCTTCACCGTTGTTGAACTTGTTGGACTTGAATGGAACGATGGTGAGCCCATAAAAAGTTTTGCGAAAGATCTATTTACTATATTTCAACTACTCTTCAAACTCTTCTAATTTTTCAACATTATTTCAAATCTAGTCGCAATCATCCTCGCTGAACGCCACAGACTCATATGAAACGATTTCAAATGAACCCGAATCAACAGAGTCAAAATTAGATTTTGCAATCAGCCAAGTGGGATATACTTCAATATTTGCCCTTTTTGTACTTTTCGTACTCATTGTTGTCCTCGCCATGGCGGTCAAAAGAACTAGAACTGTCGTTGAATTTCAAACTTTAAAGGCCAAGAAACGTTATGACAAGGACTTTGAAGATTATCTTGCGGATTCGGACCACTTAGAATGGGGTGAGAACGATGAGGACGGTCTGATCGATGTAATGCTGGAAATGAAGTAACCCATTTAACCCAGGTCTGCAGGCAAGTAATTTGAGTACCGTTTTCTGAAAGAGAAATTAGGCCATTTATGGTAAGCACTGGCCAAGTCACTGACTGGCTATTGCGCTTCTGTTGCGTATTTCAACAATGTATGCCTTTCTCCAAAGGAAGGTGATACAATTGGGGAAATGCTTTTTTTAATAAAGTGTGATTATTTTTTTTTTATATTCGTAAGGTAGAACCGGCTGAAACCAACTAACTAATGAGGGATGTTCTAATTTTGCTTACAGATGACAACTTGACCGGAGAAACTTCATCTCTGCACAAGGACGTGATTTTAACTTCAATTTTTAACCCAATTAATTACATGAAATGAACTTTGATTCTTTGATTTTTTTGACCCGACTTAAATTTTAAAATAAAATTGTGTACAGCGCAATTGATTTCAATTTAAAGTTTACCGTGAATTTTATTTATCAGTGTTTCTTTGACACAAATTAATCAAAGGTGCGAATTGTGTGTGTTTTCACTTTTCACCCTACGACATCAAAGACGCCAGCCACACCTGGAGTCGAGTCGCCTTTTTCCCTATCAAAACTATCAATACAAAAGGAAAAGTTTGCTGGTTTTGTTTAGTTGACAAGAAATATTTCCAAAAGCCTCACAGTGAGAGCGACGACGTTGCGCTGGGCTAAAAAGAAATCGTTCTGTTCAGTTAAACAGACCTCGCAGTTTCACGGATCAGAATCCAATTTGTTGAAAGTCAGCGAATCGGTGAAGTGGTTCCATTCATGCGACTACTACATATGTACTTGGGTGAAAGTCTTTGGGTTTTCGGAGAGCAAATTTAAAGACACCGCAAACTAGCTCCTGGTCCTAGAATGTTACAAGTTACAATGAATAAACACCCCGAACTCCACCAAACCGTCGAACTTGGGGTTTGTCGTGAACAACGCAACGGCGGGTTCAGACTCAGACTCGACTCAGAGTCAACTTCCTCACGATTTCGGTGTAGTTTTGATGTTATCAGATTTTGTGAGAGAACATCACTCATCAGGCCGCACCCATTAGTCAAACACGATTCCGCTTCCTTGACTCCAAAACCCGCCATTTCCCAGAAAACCTCCAACGGTTCGACTTCGACTTTCGACTCCAAGACTTTAGCTTTAGCTTCTTGTAACTCTTGCCCTAATACCATCCGGAGAATCCTCAGGGTCTGCACCAACTTCAAGACTGGAGACAATCTCTGACATTCTTTGTCTAACTATTCAGGCAATTTTGATCCCAATACGCAGTGCGGACTCGGCGACAGTCACCGACATTGCGAGAGAATTCCAGGATTTGTAATTTCTATCCAGGCAATCGTGACCGGATTGTTTCATATGAGATGAGATAGGCCATCATTATAAGAAGCTCGAGCTCTACTCAAGGAAAAGTAACAAATGGATTGTAATTTCTAGCCATGTCTTCGCAAGACATTTGTAAATGTATGTAAAGAAGTAGCAGTGGCAAATGATTCAGCTAATTTCATTCAACTCGTCTATTTCCTACCAAGTCCAATGTTATTTGTTGAAGTTGAAACCTATGAAATATGGCAGCAGTCATTCGATGACATCAAGACGGGCAGAGTAATAAGGCATGACTTTAATTATTTCTCGTTTAGATGCTGGATAGCTAAGAATAAGTGTTTATCAAGAAAAAAGTATTACCGGATAGTGAACGCGCGAGTAATTACAACATTCATCAGAATCGGGCCACAAATCAATGATATGATTTATAGCATTTCAACTACAAAGCCTAGTTGTAAAGTCATCAG
>JAQGCM010002645.1:0-10738 GCA_034699705.1 Hymenaphorura dentifera
TTTTACTCGAACTTTTGAGTGCGTAAAACTTTATTCTGGCGCCGTGCGTTTCAACAAACGTAAACATAAGTTTTATGCGAATAAATACGGACTGTTTGTGTTGCGTAGTTTTAGGATATTCTGAGATATCATTGTCAAATTCCAAGCCAGACTTTGCATTTTGGGAATTTTAGAAAGTAAATCATGAAACAACGCTTATCCAGCACTTTGATGCGTTTCATTTTGTCTTTCACTACTATCTATATTTTTTCTAAGCAATCATTTAATGTATCTTCAGTTTGTGTGCCGAATGTAACAGTCAATGCGCATTAAAATTGTTTGAAGAACAACCATAAATGCTGATATCGCACTCAAACCTAGCTCACGAGGAGGTTTAAGGTTGGGATGTCAGTATTGTCAATAAAAGTATGTAGTCGAAAAGGTGATAAGATAAGATTCTGACGAATTGAAGACACTGAAAATTAATAAATGGAATGAGTTTCGTGTTGTGCGCTCAAAGGATTAATTCTTTTCGTTGCAGGCAGCAGTTACATTAATTGAAGCATTGATTTTTTGACCGGTCGTGCGTAGTTAGTGTCCATCAATATCACACAAAAAAAAAGTAGAATGGAACATGTAGTTATGATATTCCGTGAGTTTTAATTTTGACTTTGAAAGTGTTGACTTCACTTCAGAAAACGCAATTGTGAATCACAGTAAAATCTGGACACTGATCCCGTGGAACTCATTAAAGTCTATTTCTGATACTCCATTTCCTAAGAATTTGCTTAAGATTTCCTAAGAAGTGTAATTTGTATAAGGAGGTGCTTATGAGGTAATAAAATTTACATCAGCTTGACAAAATATTTCACATTTTGACATGTGGACGAGTGTGACATGATAATTCCAGTCAGCGACTTGACATTCTCTGCCCTTTTTAACATGGATTTTATTAAAATTATTCAAAACACTCAAGTTCAATTGATCGTTTGAAGTAATTAAAATTGTTTATGTGGAGGCTAAAGTAGGTCCACTCTAAGTACATGCGTGACAGCTGTATATTAAAAGTGACAACTTGACTCGAGTTCTCAACTAAATTTACTAAATACGCTGAAAATCAAGTGGCTGCGTTCCACACTATATCATTGTTGTCGTCGCCGACAGTTGTTCAATTCACACGATACGACACCACAGATCAGTATAGATCCAACTGCCACTACCTCAAAAATTAATATAATTTTTATTGCAAGTGTAATCATATGGAGCATGCTTGGTTAAAGGTCCACAGCGTGTTCGGTGCGGGGAATATTTTCCAGCACCAAACGTTATAATTTGTACATATTATTTGCCCAGCTAGCTGCCAATCTGCTGCTCAGCTCAAATTCACATCGGATATAAATAACATCGTCAGCTGAACGAGAACATCATTCAGCATTAGCATTCCGCTTGTTCTCTAGCTTCAATTAAATTATCAAAAATCTTCAGCTCTACCGTTAACGCTACATACGAATTAATTCCCTGACTGCATTCGCACGTCTCCAGATTTCAATTAGCAGAAATCGAATCCAAAAGTGCAGACTTGGACCTACCTTCAGGCTAAGCTTAACAAAAGTAAAGGATCAAGAATGGCTGACACGGCAGTCAGCCAATTGGTAAGAGTTTTGCTACTTATTTTTGCAACAGATTTTTCTCAACCTTTCTCAATTCTCCGGATGTCGGACAATAAATTCTTCCTAAGCCTTCTTCGTCAAATTTTCTAATTAATTAGTTAAGTGCTTTCCCTAGATTCAAGTAAGAAAGTAAGAAGTTTATATTGTCAAACCAAAATTTTGAAACAAGCTGAGAGTGTACAGAATTGGATGAGCACATTGTTCTCCTAGCTCCTACTTCCTACTGTCCCGTGCAAAAAGAATTCTATTAGCCTGCTGCTCGACAAGGAAAGAATAAATTGCCACACTACATTTACATTCCTCCACACCGTAAGCTAGATTTAATCGATTGGAAGTTGAAGTTGGTTCAAAGTTAAACTCTATGAATAAATTGTGAGGCTTTGACATGACAATGAAGGTATTTTAGCAATGTTCTGCGTATTCTTCAGACTAGTACACAGTCCTCATGTGTGTGTGTGTGCTGAGTACATAACCAAACCAGTAAAAGCGATAGAAGCGTCGTAGTATTACATTGAATAGTCAGCTCCAAAAATCTTGAAGAAGAAATTGGTAAAATTGAAAAGTAGCACAAACTCAATCCAGAGCACGGCAGAAAGCACAGGAGAAAGCATTACAAAAGCAGAGAAAGGGAGGCTGGCTGGCAGCAGCAGTGAATGAATTTAGAATTCTTAGTTCCATCCAATGCAATGCAAAATGCAATGCAATTGAAGATTGAGATTCGAGTTCTAGTTCTACTGGAGTTCTAGTGGAGGGCAGGTGAATTTATACTATGTGAATGTGTGTGTTCGTAGGATAATCGGGAGAAAATTCGATTCTTGGATCCATCTGAACATCTGAGACCTGAGCTCAGCTTTGCTGGAAAACCTCTCACAGCATTCAGAGACTACTCAATCGACACGAATGATCCCATCAAAGAGCGAGTCAGAAAAACTTACCTGGAAATGCATACCAATCAGACGGTCGCCTTTGTTCGAAGCCGAATCGACCATTGGACAAAGTTCAATAAATTCAAGGTACGTTTTACATTTTCCAAGATGACTTTGTTCGGGTGACAAGACATAATTCATGGAGTGAAACTCTAAAGCTAGAAGATATCCGAGATCAGATCCGACTCAGAGAATGTTAGAGTCTAGAATGATGGAGCTAGTCAATCAGGTGTGATAGGAGAAAGACGGTAAGGCTGGCAGACAGCAAATTGCAGCAGATGGAGAAAAAGTTTTCAATCGACCAATTGACGTGGACACGGAGGATAAAGATTGAGCCGAGTTTAGCTTTGAACGCGCAGATAGTTTAGCTAGCCCTGGCTAGGGCGAAGGTGGCAAACGCCCTCGATGAATTCACAAATTTTGGGTTAATTCATTGCGTATTTTTGCGATGGAAATTAAATTTGGAAAATTCTCAGTGAACTAACATGTACAGAATAATTTCAGGGCAAAATCCTGCAAATCAACATTACTCGAATTTAAATAGTCGGATTTGCACACGTCGGTGCCGGTGTAGATGTCAGGAAAGTTCAATTAAACTAATTGATTGAAGTATCATATTTGGATTTATCTGGATTAAGATATGGACACACTAACGTACTTTAGAATGGACATTAATTTATTTGAGCTTTTCAGCGTAAGCTGCAAAATTCCTAGTTGGTCATTTGCCTTTCACGTGCTGCAAATTTTATCTAAATCTTCAAATAAATACACTTCGGATGTCGTCACTCCCGTATTTCAGCATATTTCTTTTGCAAGCTTCCAATTTTCAATTTTATATAGGCAAACATCATGACCGCTTTAGACAAATTGAATGACTTGGTTGATGAAAGTGATCCAGACACTGATCTTCCAAACATTGTTCATGCGTTCCAAACTGCAGAGAGAATTCGTCAAGATCATCCGGACCTGGACTGGTTCCATCTAACCGGGCTCATTCATGACTTGGGCAAGGTAATTTAGAACTAATTGTTTAAGTTAATTTCTTTTTATTGCAAGTTAACAATGAAATTCGAACTCTCTCGTTTAGACAATGGCATTCTATGGTGAACCGCAATGGGCTTGTGTTGGAGATACGTTTGCGGTCGGGTGCGAATATGGTCCTTCAATTGTATATCGTGAAAACAGCTTTGACGCTAACCCGGATGCCTACAACAATGCTTACAAGTCAGTTTGGTTTTCAATTTGTTTACATGACATACTAATTTGACTACATATCTTTACTTAAGCCGCCAGCGCATGCATGACATTTACCCCAAAAGTAATTTTTTGTAAAACCGAAGATGGTTTTAGTTTAGTCTCAGCATCGCTAGCAAAACAAAGCCGCAGCCGGCTTGGCTGTTTCACCAAGGGAGCGAAGCAGCTAGAATAAATTTCTGTGTTGAGCGCAACCTAGTCCCCCATCTCCCCAACTTGTGCTGAATCGATGATGAACCTTTGCAGAAGATGTCTGCTTTGCTACAAAAGCACGGCATCGCAGCTGCAATTTAAAAAAACAAGATTCGCTTTAAAACTAAATAAATTCGTTTTCGTCAAATGTTGTTTGAACGACAAGAAATAATTTCGCTAATTCAGAATGAAGGAAAGCGTTGCTTAAGAAAACAGATTTTCTTTTGGACCCGGGGCCGCACCATTTTAAGACAACCTTGCCATTCAACTTCTAAACAAAACACTTGCTAATGTATTTGCCAAAGGAATCATCTATTTTGTGAACTACAATTTCAGCACAAAATTTGGAATTTATCAGCCAAACTGTGGAATGGATAATGTGACTTTGTCTTGGGGTCATGATGAATACCTCTACCGTGTCTTAAAACACAATAACACTACCATTCCTGAAGAAGGACTTCGTATGATTAGGTGATTTGAAATGAACTATTATTTCTAATTGCAATTAGTAGCACCTATAAAAATGCTGTGAAATTTTTAATTGGTCGTTAATGTTTTTGGACATTTTTAATCAGATATCATTCATTTTATCCGTGGCACTCTGGAGGCGATTACATGCACCTTTGTAACGAACACGATCTTAAGATGATGTCTTGGGTGTTGGAATTCAAGTAAGAACGGTAGCATAATTTTCAAAAGTTTGTTTTGCTTGAATAGATGATCTCAAGTCGTCAATATTGCTGAAAGTTTTCATTCAATTATGAAAGCCTGAGCAAAATATGTAGACAGTATTCAGATGTTCCATCGTGTTGTAGTCAAATCTGTTCTACTTATCTACCAAGTTACCAGAAAAATGATTTCAAATCCAATTTAATTGATTTGCCATGTTTATCATTCTTTTTAGCAAATATGATTTGTACACCAAATGCACCGAGTACCCAGACATCGAAGCCCTGAAGCCATACTACCAAAGCCTCATTGACAAATACATCCCTGGAGAACTGGAGTGGTGAGTTCTGCCAGGTGGACCAGCTGGACCGTATGCATCAAAAACAATGTATTGAGCCTAACACAGATGATCATTTCAAAATCGTGTGCAAAATCTACTATCTTTAAATTCTTTAATCTGCTCTTGACCCTGGAAAATTCATATGCAAAATGATGTCTGGAACTAATCGTTTAATTCATACTAGTGTGTAAGATCCAAGTCCGTTGAATTATATAGTGAATTATGTTCAGGGGCCTAATTAGCGGTAATTAATTACCATTGCCGGTAGCAAGTAAAATTAGTTGAGCTAATTGAGCTTATTCGTTTAATTAGTCAAATTTCATTCATCCATGCTTAGGAATAAATTAAATAGCACATACTATTTTAGTATCTAGCTGATAAAATCCACGACATCCTAAACTTAAGTTAAGCTAAGATAATTCCAAGGGAATATTTTAAAATTTTGTGCCCTTCGAAACGGAGAAGTGTAGCCAAATAATCCCGACTGCGTCAAATATTGTCTGTGATTTTAATTAAAGTGATGTAATCAACATCAAAAGACAAATACATAGGCGAGGCGAAGTATGAATGATGAGTCAAGTTTAATTCGGAACTCCTTTTGTCAATATAGCCGATGCGTGCCGATAACACACACAAACCTTACCCCATTCTACTGTACATGTGAAACTATTAAATAAATGATTTTGCGAATGCGGATCGGGTTACATTTCGAGTTTCGGCTTGCAGTTGGCAGTTGCATGTGCTGTTCATGTTTCTTCTTCGGTTACATGGTCTAAAAACGGTTGTCCTTCAATCGATTTCCCTCAGTCTGTTCTGCACAACCAAAATAATACTCTGAAAAACAATTTGCCGCAGAAATAATTCCATTTTTGAATTTAGCAATCTGGAAAATATTTCTTTTCCACAAACCCAGCGCTTTTGACGAAATCGGTTCAAATTTATTGCGAAATTAATAGCCAAACGTTTTTAATTGAGCTAGAAAAATGAGTGTTGACAATTGTAAGTACACTGGAAGTTGCCATTGTGGAGATATTAAGTACGAAGTTTGGGCACCGAAACATATTACCGCCATTGATTGCAAGTAAGTGTTTCGATTCTGAATGTATTAAAATAATGTAGCAAATGAACCAGATTAGTAAAAAATGTTTTGGTTCAAAGCTTAGAAGTTCATATGCTGGCATAGATTAACTTTGCTAACAAAATATTGGTTAGATTGTTTAGTTGTCAATGTTTCAAGGAGCTGATCTGCATTTTCTGCATTCTGCATAAAGATAATAAATTCCTAAGTGAAATCAAGTTTTTAAGAAAATATTTAGCTGATATTCAAAACTTTCTCTCTACGCTTTTCACAAGAATTCCGACCACGATTTTGGAAACATAGACCCGAATACAGTACAAAAGTGGGTGAATTAGTGTCAATGCCAATTAGATCGCTGAGACTGACTATCGATTGGGTGAAACCGAACCCATACGTCAATCACTGGGACAGCAATCGTTCCATCGAAACGAAAGTGCTAATAAATAAATTGCTCAATTCCGAACTCAGAGCCCAAATCAATTACGCTGTCATTAGGTGAATTTCTGATTTATTTTTACAGTTGCACAATTTGTACCAAGAAGCAAAATCGACACTTTATTATCCCAGCCAAAGATTTCAAACTTTTGCAAGGTCATACGAAGCTAACAACTTACACTTTTAATACACACCAAGCAAAGCACAATTTTTGCTCCAAATGCGGCGTCCAATGTTTCTACATTCCAAGGTCCAATCCTGACGGAATTGGTAAGTCGAGTAACAAGTCAAGTCAAGTCAAAAAGTGATAATGATCAATGAATTATAATAATAGTAATTGACAGAGATTGAGTTGCCAATTCATTTTGCCTAATTGACATTAATTGCGTAATTTTAATTCACAACGTGGTTCAGCTTTAACAAAGCATATGAAATAGCAATAAATTATTGTTGACTTGCAGGAATTATGCCGCATTGCATTGACAGCCCTCAACCAACAAAGGTGACTATAGAGAAATTCGATGGGAAGAAATGGGAAGAGTCCATGGCTAAAAAGGGTTCTGGTTTCAAAGACAAATCCAAATAAATATTATCGAAATTTATAGCAATGAGTCCAAGTGCAAGTGCAATCGAATGCAATTTAGTACAGGCCACTTGATTTTGTAAAGTTGAAAATGCATGAAAATGTGATTAAAAAATTATTTTTGTTGAATGAAATATTGAAAATTGTTGCGTCTCTGCAAATGGACTTATTTGCTGTGCCTAGAGACATGCAGCTCTTCTTTGCTCTGAAAATGTACACAATACGACCAGATGCAACTTTATTAAATTAAGAAAACTGAATACCTTAATGGTAAACTGAATGAAGGAGAGAAATTGCGTTCGAGAATGCGAATCCTATTCACGGTTTTTTCTTGTGCAGAAATGAAAGTCGGGCATTGTTAAATCGCAGCAAATTATTATTCATAACAATCGAAACGGCACATCCCCCTCACGAAATTCGCATTTAGGGCAATCGCAGACAGATTTGTTTAGATTACAGCATCAACCTTAAGCAAATATTACTCCGTTTCACTTCTCTTACCTACACTATAATCTACAATCTGATTTTGCCTGTTTTGAGCACAAATTTTAATAGGATCCGAAAACTCTCCGAATTTTGATCACTAATTTGTTAGGGTTTTATGTCGAAATATTTGAACAACTTTTAAAATCTGAACCAATGCGCTGACAATGAGATCTTGAGTTTCTTGAGTCGAAATTATTACGTGCCTCAACCAAACCAGTGAAAGTTCCCATGCCGGAGCACATGGCGTTTACTCTGTACAGTACCGCCGGTTAATGAATGAAAAGTGAGTTAATTTTTTGCTCTACTAAAACAAGTAATGTGACATGTAGGTAATAAGAGAGGCTAGCAGCACTCATGAACTGGGTCAAAAAATTAACGTGAGAAAGTAAACAACTTTTTAATGGGAACTTGAAACAATAATCGCTTTTCAGTTCTCATGTTATACATACATAAGTAATTTTACTTTTTTTCCATTGCCCTGGATTGGATTGGAAATATTCCATTTCAATTTCCTAGATAAATTTTGTGGTTTCTTCATTATCTGGTAGGGTTCTTTAGCCGCAATCAAAAGAGGAAAACCGGATTAAAATTTGACTTTTCCGACTGAAACTAATGGCAAAATCGCGAAAATTGATTCTGTATACAAAGTTACACACAACAAGTCCAAATCTGATGCGCACAATAATTCAAGCAATTAAGGAATACTTAATTTGAAAAATTTTGGCTAAAATCTTTCAAAATTTTAATTGTACGTGGAAGTATTTGGCAATAGATAAACTGGCTGACTGCCTATAAGTAGCGGGTAAAAGAGCAATCAGGACCGAAACGGGCGTTCTCAAATCCTAACTGGACTGAAATCTGTGTGGGTTGGAAGTTGGAAGTATTAGGAGAAAATCGGCTTACGTTTTGTTCCCTCCGTGAGTCTACTAGTCGAGTCTAGTCTCGAACTTTTGCTCTATAATTGCAAAACATCAGCCTTTGCTTTTCCAATTACAGCCTTGTTATGGCTCCGAAACAAGGGATTTAAGACTACAAACGTCTAACTTGACATGACGAGGAAGGATTTTGTTGTTCACTGCATAACTACATGCAGAATCTAAGCAAAAGGCATTACACAATTCCGAAGACTAATTCTCAACTCAAACTTGTAGTTTAGTAAGTCTAAATCAGCGCTTAGGCTTCCCTACCCTAACCGCACCGAATTTTGTGCGATTTTCTTCTTTCTAGCTGTGCTGTGTGAAGAAGCAAATCCTTTCGGATTTTTAAACAAACTTTCCAAAAATGTGCGTTTGAGACACAAGATTCAATGCAACGTAAGGCGTTTGACACCTTGGATTTTGGCTGTTAAAAAATATCATTCTGGTTCTCGCCCAATTTTGAGTCACGACTCTGCTAGCCGCAACTTCATGTAGAAGTTCTGAACTTCATCTTGACTGTCCAACTTTAGCTGCAGCCTTGATCAAATTATTCACGCATTCCTGCTTCATTGTTACCCTCAACATCTCAGATGTCTTCCGGCCAAAAATGTAACAATTAAAAAGTGAACTTGAGATAATTATAAAAAACCCATCAATCTCTGCTACCTTTGGAGTAAACTGTCACCATTTTTTCTCTTACGACGCCGCAGCATTTCCATACGTCAGGGCAGGCAGGCAGGATTTTATAAGTAAACATGCGTTTGCTTGCATACAAATTATAAACACAGAAAAACAAAAGACAAATCATTGACTTCTTGTAGGCACAAAACAAAACAAGGACAACTGCTTTTTCTGAAGCTCCAAACGCCAAACCTATGGAACCAAAATGAACTAACGATTTCAGTTTCAATTATTTCTCACCGTCTCATTACCATACAAGCGGGCGGGTGGGATCATTTCAGGTTCTATTTTGTGTGTATACCCTGCCCAGCAAGCCATCGACTTTCAGAAGTCACTTCAAGTCAAAAAACTCTTCTTTTTGTCTTCAATTAAACGAACAAAAATCTCGAACGGAGAGTAAACTCAGATTCAACTTCGTCAGCTTGTGAATTGCGATCCAATCATTTATTCATGAACAGCAAAAAATATAGTAGTTCCCCAGGTTTTGGATGAAAATGAATTTTACTCATTAGAGAAATTATACAGTGAATAGATTGACTAGTTCGGGAATCTCACGCTACTTTCAATTCATTTTTTTATTCGTAAGCGTCACAGCGGATTCAAAACTCAGGTTGGCAATTTACCGGAATTCATCTTCAGAGCGTAAAATTTAGTCAAAACCTTCAAGAATCAAATCCACATCAGGTGGATTTGGTAGATACTCTTCATTGATTGAAATCGACACCAAAAGTGCATTGGTCACGTTAGTCCAATTAAAATTATTCATCCTAGCCGACCTGGCCATTGTCTCGATTTCGACCCCCCTTCAAGTGGTCACAAAAATTCAGGGACAAGAAGCCGCACCCAATCTTAACTGAAATGCAATGCAATGCACTGCAACAATGCAGCTATTAAGGCACTTACTCACCTGTCCTATCCCACATACGTACATAGGTTGAGTTCGATTGAAGAATTCTGAAACAAGATTTTTGGTTAGAAGCTTTGCTTTCATCGTATCGTCTACCGTACAACATTACATTACATTGCATTACAAAGTAGTAAGAAGTTGGATGTTATTCCCCGAAGCCATTTCTTACGGTACCTTTGAGACTTTTTTTTGTATCTGACCGTAGAGTGTGAAGTGAACGCTCCTCTTGCTAGCCAAGTCCACTTTACCCACCTGTACCTGTACATCACGGCATACTATGAAAATGCACCTGAGAGATTCAAAGATTTTGGTCTCGGCATGCAACTATTTTACTTCCTCATAAACGATCATCTTGATATGAGCTCAGATTCACCTGAGCTCAACTTGAGACTGCTGTGCTGATCTGACTGTGTGAAAAAGTTTTTACACGGAAGCCTACTGACAGTCATCTGAGTTCATGTAGAGTAGAGTAGAATTTTTTTTATTGCCGAGTAACATGACATTTTGAATAAGCAAAGTGTTCGAGTTGACGTTTTCTTGTGACATTCAATTCAATTCAATGTTTTATTTTTGTGAAGCTGATATAAAATATGACAAGCACATTGTTACCAATATCGGTTC
>JAQGCM010002646.1:0-10737 GCA_034699705.1 Hymenaphorura dentifera
ATTAATTATTGGGATTCAGGTCAGTATTTTCAAAATTTGGGCTCTGGTCTGCCCTCAAGAATCGGACCGTGAATGCTCATTGCTATTCGAAACGAATCTATCGTGTTTACTTTTTGCTGTGATTTCTTACAAAAATCGTCCCGCTCCCCCTTAAAAAACAGAAGGAATCTAAGCCAGCGGTAACTCACTTCCTTCTTGAGATATCGTAATTGTGTCAAATATTTAATACTGTCGACCATCGCAGTTTACAGTGATAATTTCGGCGTATGAATTTCGAATTTACATTCTAAATACGATATTGCATTATTGCAACAATAATAATTTAACCAAAATTAATAATTTGGCTGTAGCTGCTACTATACCTAACTATTAATCGATTTCCCCAATTTAGTCTCAAATGATGTATAATTTAACCTTGACATAAATACTACACTAGTACGTACAATGAAAATTATTAATAGAAAACAGCAACACAACCAATTTCATCAATTCATTTGTCTGTTAAAATAATTAATGCAAATCTCTTATTCAGCTTTGCTGCAGTGTGCAGATTCTGCATAGGAGTGGGCGGCAGGCAGGCCGCGGCAGCTATCGTTGCAGTTAGCTAACAATAATTAAATAAAACTTCGATCTCCCAATGCACAAACCCAGCCCAGCCCAAGACTCCAGACTTCAGCACATGACTCTGACTGTTACTAACTCAATAATACTACTACGACTGCATTGAATTGAGAATTTAATTGCGACTGACTGACTCACATACGTCATCTCGTATTACATTTATGTATGTATTTTATAAAAGTTGCCTACTTACAAATTACGAAATTAAACCTGACGTGACGATTCACAACACTTGATAAACAAGTGCAAAAACCTCGCAGGGCCTTCTGGATTCTGGAACCACTCTGGCGACTTATTTTTAAAAGATTAACAATTTACTGTCACTTCTAGATTCTGTCCTGTCAAGAATTTGAACTAGCTGCAACTGCCAACTGCCGGAAAAGCAAACTAATCCTACAATTTTCTTTTGTTTGATTCAATTAATCGAGTAATTCAGGAGGGGCTTGGCTCGCGTGTTGTTAAAATCTTGCCTTGATTCATCCAGATTTTCCAGATTCATTCAAGAACGACTACAACAACAGCCACATTGTTATTGTCAGTGCGACTAGCTGTTGCTGCGTGCGTGATATAGGAAATTTATTCAACTACAGTCCAAACTACTGCGACTTTGAAATAAATTTATGCATTGTTAGTCATTCCCATCACTCACTTGTTCAAAAGCTCAGGAAGTAGTGCGAAGATTGGAAGATTCTTATCCAAAAACGGAAGTGGAAGTAGAGTGAAGATTGAAGAACGTGATTTTGTCGAGGTAAAACTGAAATTTAATGCTTTGTCTTTTACTTTATATTTGAGTCCTCCCGTTAGATCCGGTAAGAGTTAAATAAGAAAAATTCTGGTTAATTGTAAATCTAGCAGTAACACTGAATTAGTTGTACCTCTCGGAATGATTTATTTATTTTGATACTCACTTTGACGTTTGTGAATTTGTCAAACTTTTCAGGCTGACTCCCGCACCTTACCTTTGAAAGAGAATTGAGGAATCGGATTTGAGATCGCTGTCCGTGTGCTTGTGGTCCACATTACCGAACTTAGGAGGGAAGTTGAGGAAGTCAATTTTTACAACGCAAAATATTCAGAAAGTTGTGGGATTTTGAAGTAAGCAGCTCAATTTTACGTCCATCAGGTATACAGCACAGTTACTGATATGTTTAGTTTACAATAATTCGAAGAATGTACATTTCTTACAATAACTCAGTTTGTCTATGTTGTGATTTCAACCTTGTTTTTGATTTCTAGAATGAGTCAACCACAGCAGCCCTACACACAATTTGAAAATCCACCTCCGTATTTTGAGGGTAAGTTTGGTAATGTTCTTATGCTCTTTATTGTTGTAATTCAATTGCTACGCTTTACTATTTAGTATAATTACAATAGCTCACCCTGTTGCAGTTTGCGAAAGGTTCACGTTTTTTCTAAATGTTCACGAAATTTTATCCAAAAGTAGCTTTGTCTATCTCAAATGCAAAATCTTTGCTGAATGGATTATTAGCACATATTAGTTAGAACGAACTTTTTAGTTAGTGAAACGAGTATGCATAATTATTTTTTTTTAATTTCTAGAAGCAAATAAGGCTACTCCACAACCACCACAGACTTGGGGAGGACCAACTCCACCTCCCCCGCCTGGATGGCAATCTTCACCTTATGCGCCAACTTCTTATGGAACGATCTACGTTGAACAACCACGTCAAGTTCCAATAACTCAAGTCATTCTTGTCGGAGGATGTCCATCTTGCAGAGTAAGTCAAATTACAGATATGTATAGATTTGGAATATTTCAATAGTATTTCTTTCTCTTGATATCTATTCAGGCTAGACTTAGTATAAAAATCCAATTTCAAAATTTTCAAACTCAAAGTAGCAATTTAGCAACAACACAATAGGTTAGTATAGGTCATAGGTCGTATCCGTAGTGTAACTCCAGAATTATATCCAGGTATTCTTGGATTCGAATTCAATGTTGTTAATCGATTTTTATTTTATTTTTTTAATTGATTTTTTACGTCTAAACTGTTTAGACCTATAGAAATATATTTTTCAACAGTTTCACCACACAACGTTCCTGGTTTACCAATGTACTGACGGATTTAATATTTCGTATTACAGGTCGGCGTCTTAGAGGATTCATTCAGTTGTCTTGGACTCCTCTGTGCAATCTTATTTTTCCCCGTTGGTATTCTCTGCTGCCTTGTTATGCGTGACAAACGTTGCAGCAACTGCGGAGCTTCATTTTAAATCATTTTTCTGATTCGTAAACTACATTTGTATATTTATTTTGAATAATTCAGTTTTTCGGGGTATATTTATAATATAAAGGGTTTGAATCAAGTGCCTTAAAGTTTTCGCATTCGACATGAACGTATGATTTGTCTCTGATTAGATCGGATGAAATGCCACTTTGTCACTTCTGCCTATGTCTAAACTTAACTTTTGTATATAAAATTTCTTCACAATTTCATGATTCAGAATAAGAATGTTACCATTAGTTTGTTAGCAGAAAAATTTCAAGTATTTTATTTAGTCTAGTGAGTTTACGCGAAGCATCAATCGCAGAGTCGCGCAGCAATCGCGAAGTCGCGGATTGAATGATCGGAGTTAAAATCAAGGAAGATTTATTTTAATTGAATGTTTCAAGTGGAAATTTTGTGCAATTTTTCATTTACAATTTACACAATGATAATCACTTGAGGATTTTCATATAGATTTGACTTTAACAACAAATAGGATTTAGATGATTACGATCATGATGATGATGCTTTGGACAATCGTTTCATAAAATAAATTTCATATTTCAAGAAGACTGCGTTCCAAAAAATATTTCAGCCATTTCATTGATTTCATACTCGAACAGAATTAGGTTGAAAAATTGGACAGATTTTAAATTGTTAGAGCAGAGCAATCAGTACACATAGGCTTTGGTCTCAATGTTAGCACAAAATTTTGTGGTATCAATTGCTGAGTTTAATTGAAATTTAATTGCCGCCACTTGCTTAATACAAAGTACGAATGAAATATCAATAGACGTCTTAATCTAGTTCCATATTTCATTTCGTGGTTTTTGGTCTAGTTTAAACAGTCTAGAGTCCACCGTACTACGCTATAATGCGAATGTCGAATAAATCTACATTGCATAAAATTTGTATCCTAAATTCCTACAAGGACAAGTATTGGAATCAAATTCAAGAAGGCAGTTAGCATTTATTTCTCTAGTATCTCGCTAGCTCCAAGCTTGACGAACAACGCAGGTGTTTTGGAATATTGAAATTTATATAGAAGTTCCCAACAACTATTTGAACAACTTGGGGATGAAAAGAATTGGTTGTATTACCCGAATTCCTGGTCGTCAACGCTTATAAATCGAGTTTGAAAAAAACGTACTAATTTTGTGCTAGTTTTCGAGTGAAATTTTTACAATTAACACAACTGTGCCTTCAGTGCCTTGCTGGCATAATTCAACGCAAATGCAATTGTGGTTTCGTGTCAACGTAAGTGACCACAGGATTTCCGTCAAACGACGTTTACGAAGTTAAGTATATCACAATGAGATACTGTAACTGTATGATAATCAAACCAATGCTTATTTGTGTACTATTTCCGGCCGACGAACAGCACGATCCACTCCACGACTGAACTACTTGAGGTCATGAAACTTTAGTTTTGAACAAACCAAATCCATTTACTCTACATTCCTTTGCATATTTCTTGCTTTTACGATTTGTCATCAATTCTGTTCAGTTGACCGCATCTCATGCACTGGGATAAAAATAAGTTGAGTGTGCAAACGAAACTGAAAACTGATTTTTACCAGAAACAAGTCGTTACATCTTACATTATTGGGCTGACCATTAGACCTACAAGAATTCGGTGCAACATAGGACGTAAAGCATCATGTTTTGGCAAAAAATTCTACAAAGTCCAAGGTGTAAAGTTGACATCAAGCAGCGCTTGTTTCCTTTTCGCAAGATCAGATCCAACCCTTTGAACATCTGGAAAGCTTGTGATCCTTTTGAACAGAATATTCTTATTTTATAAAAAAAAGGAGCTGCATCAGCATCACATGTAAGAATTTATTTTTAACCGTTCTTCCGCTGTCAAACCCGAACCGAATGTAAACTTTCGACCTTCGCCCGTGTTCAGTGAATGCTCTTGCACTAGTAGAGTTGGTTTACATTGCAAAAGTAGCTCGGAGGATGACAATTCTTTAGTGGTTGTAGCAAGTAGCGGGATTGAAAATAGTGGGTGACGTAGTGACAAGTAATTTTTCAAGAACGTGCCTTTGTTTTTAGAAAAAAACTGGCTAAAAGCCAGCAAAAGACAAAAGAACACATTTAATTAAGCTCTGCTTTGATGAATTTTTTTTTGGAATCAGCTGTTTTGGATTTGTGATCGAAGCTAGAAGTTAGCTGCTTAAATCTAGCTTAAAGTTTTGCGGATACAGAAATGACCTAAGTATTCCTTGTCAATCCCAGGAAAAGTTATAAAATTAGCAAAAGTACTTCAATGACACTGAATTTGAACTGGCAGATTGACATCTTAAACTACAAGTTTTACTGTTAATATTGCAAACACAAGGAGGACAGACGTATCCAATGCCAGACCTGGAAATCTTGTTTACAGTTTCTTTAATCTAAAGTTAGAGCTGTCAAATTTCATGTATGTAAATGACCTACCCAAATATGATAAATTTAGTTAGTTGAGATACTATGATTCAGCGGAAATGGCAAATTATGAATGAATACTTCCACTTTAGGCGCCGTGGTCAAAGGATTGCTCATATAAATGAGCAAAGGATATTAATTCTCAGGAATATCCTGTCATTACTGCAAAAAAACATGCTACAAGTGGAATGGTTTTGTATGATTCCTAGAATTCGCTAAATAAATTACTTAAGAATGATTTTGCAGTCAGTAGACTATGACTGCAATTTGCGATCTTCGATTAATCGCGATTTGCAAGTGAAGCTTAACTGTTGTTGTGTTGTGTTGTGGGTGATTCCTGATTCTTGACCTTTGCTACGACTCGTCACAGCTCATTGCCAATTGCCGTTTAACTCAACCCTTGCTGAATTCTTGGGAATTTTTGCAATCTTGAGAACTGAGAAGATCAGACAGATAGTTATTCTACTTCCAGGAAATTTCGAATGTGCAATTTCAAATTCTAGCACAGCTCTACTATTTATTAAGGACATTGAATGCTTCACATAAAAGCATAAGTGATATTGCCGTTGCAGGATTCGGATTCGGGCACGAATAACCTACTGCAGTTTTTTTATATTGCAAACGCTAACTGCATCGTCATCTTCTAAATTGAACTGAGCAAAACTTTGAAAAAAAGACAAGACAAAAGGATGAGAATTGAAAAGAATGAGATCAAGAAGGAAAAGTGTAGTAGTCGCAAATGTGAGCCCGACCAAAAGAGTGCTGAGGAGGAAATGGGAGTAAAGAGTTGTGCTGAAGCCGGGCTTCTCTCCCGACTTTTTTTCTGGTAAAATAAAATCTTCTTCTTTGCTGAATTCTATTTTTAGAATATGCACATTTCGCATTAGTCTTGGCCTAATTTTTTAATTTTTCGCTCAAAAATAAATGCAAACATTCCGATTTTGTTTAATTATTAGGTGGCTAAATGATTTACTACTACTCGGATACAAACGTGAGCTGAAGGGTCATGATCTGAAAGACCAATTGTTGAAAAGAGACTCGTCCTTCAAATTAAGTGCAAAAATATTTGAGCTATGGAATGCAGAAGTGATGGATGGAAATGCCAGCCCGAGTTTGTTTCGAGTCATTCGAAAACAATTTGGTTGGGAATACTTGGCAATGGGATTTCTGCCATTTGTTGAAGAATGTGTGATCAGGTTAGTTAAATTGCTTGAACTGGGATTTGGGATAACAAAAAATCTACAAGGTTTGAATTGAATTTTGAAATTGAACCATTTTTGCATAACTGCGCATTTGCAAAATTCGAAATTTTAGAATTGTGCAACCAATATTATTGGGAGTTCTCATTGGGAAATTGAAGGACCCGGACACACCGCCATACCTCGAAGCAACTCTGATTGTACTTTGTTCCGTGCTAAATGTTTTTACAACGCATTGGTTCTATTTTTCTGTGCAACATGTTGGAATGCGGGTCAGAATTGCTTGCTCATCTCTCATTTATCGCAAGGTAAAAAGCAATAATTTGAGTGCTAAAATTCTGTAAAAGCTTCTATAATTAATTGCAGAAATTAATTTGTTTCTTGAACTTAAACCACAGTGTTTGCGGCAACTTCGATCACCGGATGGAAAACTCTTGAATTTATTAACAAGCGACGTTCAAAGATTTGACCAATCGAGTGTTTCGCTACACTATTTGTGGATTGCTCCTTGCAATTTGGCAATTGTTTTTAGTGTTTTGTATTACATGTACGGTACAGCAAGTTTTGTTGGATTAGCATTTCTCATACTTTTCACGGCTCTCCAAGGTACACTTAATTTTGCAAAGGTGTTCTGAAAAATGAAATTCAGATCACAATTTGTAAACTTTTCATTCAATGCAAATTTTCTTTTGAACTTTCAGCGTTCCTCGGAGTGTCATTTTCAAAGCTGCGAACAAAGACAGCAGGGCGAACAGATTTAAGAATGGATTTCATTGCAAGGATGCTGCGCAAAATGAAACAAATAAAATTACTTGGATTGGAAGATTTTTATCTCAAAACATGTGCTCAACTCAGACAGTTAGTGATTCTCCGCGTGAATGAATTTAATTTCTCGAGAAATATACGCATGATTGAGCTTGACTAATGCAAATGTATTAGTTTGTTTTTGACTTTTATGGAATCTTTTAATCTTTTGAACGTGTTTTTTGTTGTTGCAGGAATGAGATTTCATTCATACGCAAGACGGCATATCTACGTGCCATCAACTTGACCTTTTTCTATAGTAGTGTCAAAATTATATTTTTCCTCACTATATGGTGGAACGGCGTAATTGAGACAGAGTCGGTAAGTCTTTTGAAACAAATTGTGCATTTGTGCGCCTACGTATTCAGAATTAAAGCTCTCAATTAATTCCTGAAGGTGTGATTCTTTTCTAGGTGTTCGTCACCTTGTGCTTGTTTAACAATGTGAGGAATCTGATGACGAATTATTTTCCAAATGGCGTCCTTCAATTTGCAGAAGCAAAAGTTGCGATTAAACGAATCGAGGTAAATATTTTCAAAACCCGCATTTTACATTTCTCTAGAAAATTTGCAGTGCACAGATTTGATTCCTTTTCTCTTCATATTTCTTAGGAGTATTTGAATGAACCAGACCGGGCCGAATCCATCAAGGAAAAATCAGAAGTAGTTAATATCAAACTTGAAAATATTCCACTTCAAGGTAAACCAGAGAAGCTGAACTTGGAGATTAACAATGGTGATATTGTTAGCCTAGTTGGCGGCGTTGGGTGCGGGAAGGTTAGGAACAGTAATTATAATTTTGCAATTCTGAATGAATTGGTTGCTTTGCCAAAAACGAAATCCTATTTTTATCCGCTTTCCTTTTTCAGACGACTCTGCTCAGAATAATCCTCGGAGAATTCCACGTGGAGGGAAGCAATGTGACAGTCAACGGAAAGATCGCATATGTGCCACAAACACCTTGGATCTATCCAGGAACTATGCAAGACAATATTATCTTAAATCACCCGTTTGACCCTCTCTGGTATGACAAGGTGATCTCAGCCTGCAGTCTCAAAGATTTTGGCCACATTAGTACGGAGAGTTTGAGCGGAGGAATGAGAGCCAGAATTTCATTGGCTAGAGCAGTTTATAGCAAAGCTGACATTTATTTGTTGGACGACGCGTTGGCATCTTTGGATGGACATACTAGAAGACATATTCAAAATGAACTAATTTTGAAACTACTGGATGGTAAAATCAGAATTATTTGCGGCGGAGACGGTATTCTTGGAACAATTGTTAGTCTAGATGGTCAAAGGAGAGAAAACAGAAGAGAAAGTATGAAAATTGAGTACGGTGTGAATTCGACGATGAAAAAGTCAACTTCCTTGGAAGAGAACTTGAAGATTGGAAGTGTTCGGTGGAAAACCTATTTTGAGTACTTTATGAATGGGTGCGGCTGGTGTGGATTTTTGGCTCTCGTTGTAGTCAACATCATTTGTCAAGTCAGTTTCACTGGAGCGGACTACTACTTGAGGATTTTGTAAGAAAATTCTAAAAAAAATTATGTTCCAACCAACCAGGTGTATATATATGGTTGCTGATTATCTCCATTTCTTGGATTTTTTCTAGAACGTCAGATAACATTGAATGGTACGGCGGCATCATTGCAGTTCTATTCTTTTCTTCATTGTTGAGAACCATCATGTTCTTCAGGGTTTGCCTCAATTCATCCGTAAATATTCACGATAAAATATTTGAGAAGGTTATAACATCAAAACTTGAGTTTTTTTTAACTCATGGTAAGAACTATTCACAATGCCACCAATTTAAAGTAACATTTAATTATCTCCACCAATTTTGAAGCTAAAATCTGCTTTATGACATTTGCAGGAAAAATATTGAATCGATTTGGAAAAGATATGGGTCTTATGGACGAGTCTCTTCCGACGACATTTTTCAGTGCTGCAAGCGTAAGCATTGAATTCAATCTGATTTTTTTGAAAAGCTTTGGTATAACTGATTTCTTATAAGCTGTTAAATATGTTGAAAAAAATAGGTGCTACTTCACGTTCTTGGAACGATTGTCGTAATCACAATTCTCCAACCGTTGCTCCTAATTCCTGCCGCAGTTCTCACTGTGATGTTTTATTCCTTGAGAAAGTTCTACATTCGGACTGGAAGAGCTGTACGAAGAATTGAAGCTGTGGGTAGGTCGAAATTTTTGAAAAAGCTGCTCATTTCAAGTTACAAATGTTATTAATAGTTTTTGGTTGTAGGAAGAACTCCATTGTACACCCTCGTGAGTTCTACGAGCTCTGGTCTTTCAACGATTCGATGTTTTGGTGCTCAAGAGAGATTTTTGTCCGAGTTCAATTCCAGACTAGACACTCATTCGGCCAGTTGGTACATCAATTTGGCTACTTCGAGATGGTTTGGCATTTGGCTGGATTGGATTTCAGTCGTGTACACGGCAATTGTTGTCGGCAGTTTTCTTACCACTCACCATGGTCAGTTTTGAACGATTTTTGCTTAATTTCAAGGCAACCAAAATAATCAATTGACCTGAGAATTTTTTCTTTGCTTAGTTGGAGCCGATGCTGGATTGGCGATCGCATCAGTCCTTTTTCTATCCGGAACTTTTCAATTAGGTGCAAGACAATCTGCAGATGTTGAAAACCAGATGATCTCAGTTGAAAGAATTTTAGATTATCAGAACATTGAGACGGAAGACTTTACGTCCGGCAAATCAGGTTACTACTTCAAAATTCGTCATTGGGCTTGTGGGGCTTTTTATTTTTAGCCCAATATCTAAATTCAAATTTGATATCGCGTTTCAGATATTGAAGTGACTGCTCCGATCGATTTCAAGAACGTCAGTGTGACTTATGATAACATGGATGTTCTAAAAAATGTCAGCTTTACAATCAACAAAGGCGAAAAGGTTGGCTGTGCTTCTGTGATACATTGAATTACACCAAAGATGAAATGTAGGAAATCAAACAATTTTTTTTGTTTGGCAGGTGGCCTTATTAGGCCGTACTGGTTGCGGAAAGACAACGTTGCTCAAAGCACTCTACAGGTTGGCAGATTACAACGGAAATGTAAAACTCGGAAATATTGACACGGAGTCCATGACTTTGGGCAAACTTCGCAGCAGTGTGTCCATGATTCCACAGGAACCCTACATTTTTAAGGGTACCGTGCGGGACAATTTGGACCCACGCAGTGAATTCACCGATAATGATATTTGTCGAGTTTATAATAAATTCGGTGCGTTTTTTGAAGATTTATACTCAAAAGTAAGTTCTAATACTGCTTTGATTTTTGGACGCACAATATAAAAGGTCCATATAAATTGATTTCTTTGCTTTCTTTTATCAGGTTGACGAAGATGGTCGTAATTTAAGTCAAGGCCAAAAACAAATTCTTTCACTCCTCCGAGTTATTTTGAAAGGGAATGACATTTTGGTT
>JAQGCM010002647.1:0-10737 GCA_034699705.1 Hymenaphorura dentifera
TCCGCCTTCACCGAAGGTCTAGCCTTCGCCTTCGCCTTCCGCCTTCACCAAAAGTCTAGCCTTCGCCTTCCGCCTTCATATGAAGGCTGGAAGGGCCTTCCGCACTCCGGAAGGCGGACAACTACGTAACGCAGTGACAAAATCTAACGGTATCTTTTGAGACAGAAGTTTCCTGCAAAAAAAATGATAATTTTACTTGGGTTCCTACTTCCTAGCTTAAAGGTCAAAATCCGGAGCTAAACAAGGCGTTGTCTAGAATCGTGCAAAAATTTGCAAAAGCTTTTACTTCAAGTAAGTAGTTAGTGCTAAAAGTAAATTGTACTTCTTAGCAAAAGGTTATGTTTCATTTGCCGACTTTGCACTCAGCATTAGCATTTAGCATTCGAAATCGTAATTTTAGTAAACTTTGCAAAATTCCAAGTAACTTGCATTTGCACTAGAGAGTTTTTTCGCCAAAATACATGCGAAATGCTTTGCTATTGCGACACGAGTTTGGATTCAAATGCTTTAGAGATATCACGTTCCATCCCGAGAAATCGGACCCGACTGACTGCATTGACTCCAAGCCTTAATGAAGTAGGTCAAGATTACAATGTCAAGTGCAACTGTTCCTTGAACTCCAAGCACGACGAACTAGTAATAGCTTAAAAATTTGCATGATGTTATTGGAGAGTCTTGCAAAATTTAGCACCTGCTATACTTTACCTTTCTCCAGTTTCAAGCGGGATCTGAAAAGCCCCAAAGCTGGGCTTCGACACTACCCACCGACACTTCTGGTTCCGGTGATTAAAAAACTTCCAATTTTTAAAACTTTTATTGTGATTTTTTTCTGATGACTTTTGCACTTTCACAAAACCGATCTTATGTATGTCAACATTTTCAAAAACCATAATTGTCTGTACAGTTTTTTTTGCTAAAACTCTATTTATTTTGGTTTGCATTTGGGATCAGAGACAACTAGATATAATACGCTAAGCTTTGCTAGTGAAATTAAACAAAATATGCAAGGTAGCCTCAGACTGAACTAAATAGATTAGGACGTTTTTAATAGCTGAAAATTGGATTCCTTACGTACAAAATTAGCTATTATATTCTAGTCATGGAAGAAAGTATTTTGCGCTCTTCTAAGAAACCCGTCCAGTTTGTTGGACGGGTCTTAAGAATCAGTCAAATCAGGGCTAAAAAGAAAGCACTTTCTCCTTGCCTCGACTCCCCAGGACGAAGTTGACAATTTTTGGTAAACTCAAACCAGCAATCTTGGTCAGCAAACCGAAGAAGATATTGGACAAATATTGTACAGCAATATAAATCAAATGATCACTGATTCCTTTGTTAAGTTTTCAAATAATCAGTAAAATTGTGTGTCTATCCTACAGTTCGTTCTGCGTAAGATAGTTAGTATAATTTTAATTTTAATCTAGCTTGTTTCAGTTTAAGTAGTTTTGAGCACTAGTCGATGGAGCTGGATCGTGGAGTGGATATTTTCCGAGGTTCATCAAGAAATTGTCTAGTAACGTTTGGATCGCCTCGAGTAACTCGGAGGTATGATGGCAGACACTTCTTTCGACGAATACTGTCCCTCGTCAAGGTGGCCCCTGAAACCAAATGGCTCCACAAACCTTCCCGTGATTTGTTTTCATCCTTCTAGGCTGTTGATATATGAGATTTTTCCAGCAGCACTTGAAAGCCCGTCAACATCAGGACAAATGCTAATTGCTTTGTCTTCGCAGTTTTCGACTTTTCGTTGTGTTCGCTTTCACTACACCAGTTGATATCCGCCATTTTCGGGCGAAGTGTTCTTAAAGTTTCGGACCGTTCAATTGATAGAATGGTCCGAATCGTGTAAATATTTACTACGCAATGGTTGAGAGCGACCTTGACCTTCGTGGCAATGTGAAATAGTAAAGATTGCAGACTATTGTCTAGTGTTATATATAAATCGAGCATAACGTAAGACTGACTGGACCCAACGTTGGCCGTAAAAATTTAATTGTTTGGTGGTAGGCTATATTTGGTTCGCAATGCGATCCTCAAACTAACGGCAGCGAATCCTTGGCCCTGTTGTGTTTACGAGGCTATTAATGCAGCAATAAAATAAAAGTTGACGGAAGGAAGTTTTAAGTGTAAGCACGGGTTCGGATTGAACAATAGAGTGCAAATTTCATGAATGTGATAAACAAGGCGAAAGGTGAAATGAACTAATAAAACTTGACAATGAAATACTAACACACTAACACGCAATCTTTTCGGGGAGTACCTGGTAACGGAATGGACAAGTGAGTTCATTGACAAGAAAACAAAAATTTAATCAATAAATCTGAATGGTTTCTTAATATTCCTGATCCTGAGCCCGACTCGTGGTACTTTTCAATGTTGGCACATTTTTGTCTTTCGTGTGAAGTTTTAGGGATGAATTTGATTGGCCTCCTTTGTTTCTGGAAGAGGTTAGGTCATAGGTATTTCCACTTGCTCCAACGAGGAAAATCTTTCCGAAACGATTATGGTTGCTAAAAATGTCTTTCGAAGATGACCTAGTGAAGCAACAATAGGAGTTGCGGTCCCCCTTTGCATCCGGAGTTCTCAGTGAATCGTTCCAAATTGCATAGACAAATGGGCTCAGGGCTGTATTGATGCTTCCAATCAAATGAATAAAATACATGACAGTTGAGCTGGTCTGTGTTTTGGGAGTTGTAGTGGTGTTTACAACAACGAGATAAATCCAATTTGGCGCACGACACAGCAGGTACAGAAGTATTAAACCAAGAATAAGTCGAACGGTTCGTTTCTGTCGATTCCGATTGGTCACCGTCGATGAAGTTGATGAGGAATTCGCACTTGTAGCGGCTGTGGAATTGTCGCTGAATTCATTTCTTGCTGCTACCCGCTGGGGATGATTCCGTTTAAAATTGGTCCAATGAGTACTTACAAACACGAGAATCGACAAGTAGCAGAAAAGAATTGCAATCAAGAGAATGAAGAATGTACAGCCAATACTTATGAATACGATGAGATTAGCGTCCACACCATTTTGACTGTCTTCAACTGGATCGATTTGTCTTTGTTGGCATAAATAAAATGTCTCGTTTACAGCAAGTCTGTTGTAAGTTCCATTAACTCGAACAGCTATCCAAAAACTCCACTCCTCATAAGCAAAAGCCATTCTTACTGAACATCCTAAAAGAATTGAATTAGTATAAATTAAGTCTTGTTCTTTAAAATAAACTTATTGATTATAGCCTTTTATTGAACCCGGAATACAAATATAAACTGTGCAAGAATCGAAATTGCTCCAACCGGAAACCGAAGTTCAAAAATTGCTTCGTTTTAACTACAATACGTGTCTTCATTTTTATTTAAAGGCACACATGTAGAACGACAAATGCTCATTCACTAGGCTGTTTCAAAGGTATTTAAAGATTACGAATTAAAATTTGAAAATCTAAGTCTGAATTTTCATGAAAACTGAGAGTTTTGTTCTCAATATTTTGTTTACTAAGTAATTAAAAATTTGTAATTCTTTACCGAAAGGAAGCAACCAAGTCAAAATCAGCAAGATATAAGGAATGCGAGCCTCCCAAATGGGACTTATTAGTTTCGACACCTTGGCTGAACGGATGACAGTCATATATCTTTCCACCGAAATCGAAAATAAGCAGAATGCATTCATCATGAAGAAGTGTGTTTGAACAGCTGAGACGAATTCACACACGAATGATCCAAAGATCTGAAATTTGGAAGAATTAGTGGAAAGCTAATCGGAATCATAAGAATGAACATTTTGATATTGTACCCAAGAATGGTATTTATCCAACAGTTTGCCTAAATCGATCGGCATTGTTGATGAAGCTAAAATGAAGTCACTCAGCGCCAGGGACAATAGAAGAAACCTCGTAGATGTCTTCGAAAGCCTGTCAAATATAGAATTTGGTTTTTGAATACGCCAAATATCTCAGACATACTCGTGATTGCGAAGAAATACCTTGCCCGCAGTATGACAAGAGCAGCGGCAATATTTCCGCAAATCGCACCGATCAGAACAAGTATGTTGCCTGTGACCAAAACTGCCTGCGCCCAAACTGGAAGAAATATCATTTGGTCACCGTCAACTACTTTATGGGTTTCCTGTCCAAGAAAAATTGATTGGATCGCCAATTAGAATTGAATTATAAGTTATACTAAAGTAATCATAAATAAAAAAATCTTACTCTGATATCATCAAGGGTACCACGACCTACACTCATGTTACGACGCTGCCTATTGTTGATTTCACTAAACTATGCAATTGGAAAGAATTCCTTGCAAGAATATTTCTTAAATGTTTCCGTCACAGTTGTTCTTGGTTATAAATGATCTAACAATTCGCTGATGGACCCAATGTATGCAAGATTTCGAACAAAAGTAGTCAATGAATGATACTAAATTGCAAATGTTGGCAGTTTTTCTCGGATTTGCATTCATATTAGTTTTCGACCGGTGGCAAAAAGTAATTTTTTTATTAATGAAAAGTGTTTTACGGATTTTCGGTTCACCCTTGATTGTTTCTCCAGTCCGCAAGACCATAGGTCTTCGTCGCCAGGTATGAGATCTACAATTCTGCAAAGCATGTAAAGATTTGAGTTGATCTCTGTTAGCTTTGGCGAGATTGCTGAAAAAAGTTGGATTTCATTCATTCAGACTTTCCATTCGTCGTGATATCTTCGTGATATCTACGTTTTCCTGTTAATATATTTGTTTGCACAGTTCCTTAATTTATTGCTCCGATATATAATCAAATACATTGGTATTCTACTATCCTTTGTTCACTGTTCAATCAAACAGTGTCGAACAGGTTAGTTCACATGTCTGTGTTCCGAGTTCATAAGTAAAATAAACGAGCGCAGTGCACACTGCACTACGTAATCGTACGACATAAACTCTGCTATTAATTTAATTAGTTTCCAGCGATTATATTCTCTGATCAGACAAATGTTCATTTCTAGAGCTCACCGACAATTGTGAATGTTTGCGAACTTTGCCTTTCTGAGATATTGCAGAGCAATTGAATATTGAATAAACAGAATCTGGTCGAATAAAGGGCAATGCAATGGTACGTGACGTGGGGTGCTTTAATAAAGTTCTACTTTTGTAAGTCTAATCCTTCCTTAATCTGATAATCAAATCTTGCAAACTTGCAACAGCAAAAACTCAATAGAAAAAATGAGAAGTGGAATAAATAGTCAATTACATTTTACACTGGACGCACGCACGCACTGCTAAATTTGATGCTAGAGAAGAACCTAACCTTTTCCATCCGATTCCTTATTGGAGTTTGTCAGAAAATAATATTGCCAATTTCAATTTGCATAATTTACACAATTTGCAATTTGGCAAAGTGGAAATGCGTTGCACTGCACACTGCAGTTGGAGGTTTGAGTAGATCATAAAAGTTGCGTGACATATTGAAGGAAGGTTGGAGCTACATCTGCCGTGGTCTAATATTGCGTCATAGCAGGTTGACAAGTCCTAATCTCTAGTCAAAAAAATTGAATTTGTTGCACACGTACTGACAAAATACCGCAAATACCGCAATTCTACTCATTTTTGGATTTTGACTGCTGCACCTGGACGTGTCAGTCGGTCTCACTTAATTCTAGTCTAGTTAAATTCTGTAGTACAAACAAAACCTCATCCCCTTCAGGGGTAGCTTGTAGCTTAGCTTCTGGATCGTAATTTCTGACTGAGAGTGTACTTTGAGATTCTTTGAGTTGACAGAACAGAGAACAGACAGATTACAAAATATTGGTTGCTGAGTTGGCCGGGCAAAAGGAATTGAAAGATTTTGTTTGACGAAAACAAGAAAGTCAAAAGTGTAAGTTTCACAATACGGCCAATTCGGAGATCAGACCAGATTGAGAGACGAGATAGAAATACGCAGAGATCTCATAACGTCAGCTCTGTCCGTCCGACCAATTGTCGGGGGAAAAAATTAGAGTTTTCTTGCCAAAAGTAACACGTCGTCGTCACTTCGGTCTTCCTCAATTCCGCATCTGGTGATCTTGAGTGAGATATAGTCTTCCGTACCGGTGATTCGGTTTTAAAACGCTTTAAAGAATTTTGACTTTTATTCTACCGTCTACATTATATATTGAACAGAGACCATGTCTTCAGGGGGTGGCAGATCAAAGAATACGCCAAAGGTGAGTCGATTTTGCATTGAATTACTTGCAGGGCTCACAAATTGTGACTGTGACTGTGATGGAATTTATCAAGAAAATTTTTCAATTCAAACAAGTATCAAAATAATGCTTTTTTGAATATTGAAACCGGTTAAATTTATTCCGTATTTTATGAATGACATTCACAGGGAAAGGTTGTTTTTATCCACCCGGACTTGGGAATTGGTGGGGCTGAAAGACTTATCGTGGACGCTGCTGTTGGACTTCAATCGAAGGGGTATCAAGTCGCAGTCTTCACTGGATATCATAATCCACAACATGCGTTTCCAGAAACTACGAATGGCACTCTTCAGGTATGGCCTAGAATTTCTTTTGAACCGGCAAGGAACCAGTAATATTTTTATGGGATAATTCGTTTCGTGCAGGTCATTCCGGTTGGATCATTTCTTCCTAGAAGTATCTTTGGAAAATTTGTTGCCGTTTGTGCTTATGTCAAAATGATTTATGCAGCTGTTTATATCAACTTCTTCTCTGGTATGAGACCTGAAGTTGTCGTGTGTGATCAGGTCAGTGAGGTTTACTTTTGTTAATTCATTCATATTTATAAAGGATTGGTCATTAATTTCCAGTTTTTCTTAGGTCTCTGCTTGTATCCCATTTTTGAGATTTACTTGGAATCCTTTCGCAACTTTACCTCGCGTCCTTTACTATTGCCACTTTCCGGATCAACTGTTGACTGAGCGCAAATCGTTTGTCAAGACGATCTATCGCAAGCCATTGGATTTCTTTGAGGCATTCACAACTGGGTTGGCAGACAAAGTTGTGGTCAACAGTGAATTTACTTGTAAGACTGTTAGATTTGGAAGGACTATTCAATAATTTGTGTTTTTCGGTAATTTGGAATTTGAAATTCAGGTGGTGTGTTTCATGATACATTCCCCCGGATCCAAACATCTCCTGACATTTTGTACCCATCGATCAACTCCAATCTCTTCGACGTCTTTATTCAACGTGGTGACAACGCCGACGGAGTGCCTCGCCATCCGTATTTATTCGTTTCCATCAATCGGTTTGAACCGAAGAAGAATATTGCTTTAGCAATTAAGAGTCTCAGTAAGTCCTTTTTTTTTGTCGATTTGGTGTGGACTCTATTGAATAGCTATAGAAGAGTACATAAAAATGCCTCTAGGAAAACTCAAGACTTGCGTTGACGCAAAGGAGTGGGAAGATGTCCAACTCGTTTTGGCTGGTGGCTATGACGATAGGCTCGAGTCCAGCGTTGAGTATTTAGCCGCTCTGAAGAAGCTAGTAATTAAAGAGAATTTAGAGGACCGTGTAACATTCATTCTATCGCCAAGTGACTCTGTAAAAGTTGCGTTGTTGAGTCGATGTGTTGCTTTGGTGTATACACCTTCTAATGAACATTTTGGAATTGTACCTCTGGAAGTGAGTAAACACCTAATTCAATTTTTGAACATTTAACGAAGGTTGAATTGAATTTAATGAATTTCATATTTCCTCTGCTAGGCTATGTATCTCAAGAAACCGGTGATTGCAGTTGATTCTGGGGGACCAAGAGAAACGGTCGTGAACGACGTTACTGGATTCCTTTGCCCATCAAACGAAAATCACTTTGCAGTATCGATGACCCGAATAATTAAAGAACAAGATTTGGCAAAGAAGTTTGGCATGGCTGGGCATCAACGCTTTTTAGATCATTTCTCTTTCAACGCTTTCTCCGGCAACTGGGTTCGAGCTATTGAAGCTGTCAAGTCCCCGAAGAAAAAATAAACCCAATTATCCCTTCCAAACTTTCTTAGTCAAAATTTAACAACCCAAATATCTCCAAATTTAAAGTCAGATTACTCCTCTTCAATGCAACTGCAACTTACTATTTATCGATTAATATGCGTAAGAAATCAAAATCCAAAACTGTGTCAAAGTTTATTCTCTTTTATGGTGCCCTGTCAATGTCAATTAGCGTTAGGACTGATGTTAGGACTTCAAATGAACTGTCGTATCAGCTACATCTTCCATCATTGTACGAGCTTTTGTCTCACAATAAATCGCATCTTCAAACGTTTATGTGTCCATTGTTTATGCTGTATTCGTTATTTTGTCCAGCTGCACAGCCGAAGTTAGATAGATGTTTTTATTTATTTTATTAAATTTTTTTTTCGGTTCAAGTGCACTGCGAATCAGCTGCTCTTCAGTTTTACCAATATTCGATTATCCAATTTTTATGTGCAAATACCACACAATAATGAATCGAGATTCATTTACTACGCATTAAGATGAAGAGCCATAGATCTAGAAAGATATTTAGTAGTTGGTTTAAGCTGGACTGATTGGATTTTTTAATTGTTGTAGAACAATACTGCATACACAATAGAAAAACTGCTGCACATTCTTTTCACTTGTCTCATTTATTGGTTACTTGTACAATTTCAACTTCCAAATCAGTAAAGACAAACAACGAAATTAATAAGTAAATTGACACTGACTGACTATGTGATACATTTACTTGCCCAATTCTACAACACTGTTCCAAAAGGATGTAAAAGATCACAGAAAAGGGCAATTCGTCAGAAGTAGGTCGAATCCAAGCAAAGTAACATACACCCTAGTCGTAGCACTCTACGGTTACAAAGTATGTGATGAATTCTAGCCAAAAATATACTTAACAACAATAATATATAACGAAGAACGAACCAAAATAAACGAATGAATAATTCCATTGAAACTCAATTCGAAGTGTTCGAAAAGATATTAGTTTTTGTATTCGCTTTCGCTCAGCCTAAAATAATGTAATTTGCTTTGTTTTTTTTTTACTTCGCTGTGTCAATCTTTAAATTAGCGTGACGTATGAAGAGGTATGGCGCACGAATTTATGATGTACTAAAATGCTAGAACTCTAATTGATAGATCCTCTCAAAATTATTTGCTGTGCAATCTGTAGAGTAGTACAACTACATCGTCAAAAGTATGCACAGGATAATTTAGTATAGCTAAGTTCCTCAACAATTGCAAGGTACGGAAGGTATAGGACAGCAACATAATTCGATTGTTTCTTGTTGGGTATAATATCTTTGTTTTGCAGGTTAGCCAGGATTGATAAGTTTAGTAGCTTCTGCAACATTACTATTTCTAACTGAGCATGAAGTGATGAAGTGGTGGCACAAAGACAGCTCTCATAGGGCGCCCTGACTTTACTTAGACTTAAGATGTGGTGTACGTATTTTGGTATTTTGTAATAAGTTACGAAATAATTACTTACAACAATGTAGCCAACAAATGTCATTTCCTCAAAATCTAGACTTCGACCTCACACGACGAACTACAAATAGGCAACTTATGTAACCTAGCCCTGTGTGTGAAAGTTTTCATTATTCAATGAAACGGAAAATCCTACAGGGATCTGATTTCTCTTCAACTAAATTGCCACCCTTGGCAGCAATTCGTTAAATATTTTTGTCACAACTCCACTCACGTAAACATTATCAGGGCACAGCACAGTCATTTATTTACATCGTGACAAGCTCTAAATGGGATTTTTAAAACAACTTTCTTACGTCCTAGTCCAAAATCCATTATTGTTATTAGTATAATATAGTAAATACGTATGATACAGCGCATGAATTGGGAAAACTTGGGTCATTCCTAGTCAATCCCTTCACACACAACTTACTTATGACTAAATACTTGTAGTTAATTTTTTGTTTGTATACCATAGCTAACCTTAACAATAATTATTCATGACTCCTTGACAGACAACGGTTGAACAGGCGTAACACGTAACATTATTATATGATCACGCAATTGTGGTCTACTAAAATTCCATTTTACGTTCATTACATCCTTATCACACATACATGATCCTGAACCGGTCAACTATACCTACACACAGGAAATGCGCAACACAAACTGCATCCCACTTCTAGATAGAACACAAACAACTTACAACAAATTGGTTTGCCATTTTGCAAGAATCAGGACAACCAACAAAGATCCGAATTCCGGAGATTGGGGAATGGGAAAAGAAACCAATAAATATAGTTGACTGCGATACTTGGATTTAAAGCACATGCAATGAATATCATAACGAATTTTAAAATTCAGCGAATTCCTTAGCGCATCTCTCAGCAGATGATATACGCAGTACCTCTTCTTCGTAGTCGTCGAACTACAAAACAAAACCGACGGTTAAACCATTAGCATTGATCAACTGATCAAACCTAGCATGAAAATTGTAATACTTACATTGCTCGTGTCACCTAGACCTTTGCACTTCGGTATGAATGGCGCTTCAACCTGAGGAACAGATAAGTCATTAGTTATAAGTTTAGGCTGATGGTTTTCTTAAATAAAATCCCACTACAAATTTGAACGCCCATGTTTTACACTGAATGTATGTGCAAAGTTGAGAAAACATAGTTATGGACATCATACAGCCTCAAATAATCAATCGCCCAATTTACAATTAATTTCAGGTGACGACATATAAGCACATGACATGAACACACAAAGTTATGGTACAGCTAATTTCGTCGTTCAGTGAAGTAAAGCTGAAGTGTCGAATTCC
>JAQGCM010002648.1:0-10735 GCA_034699705.1 Hymenaphorura dentifera
AAAATGACTTTAAATATTTTTTTAAGAATTTAATTTTTTTTCTCATTATTGGCAAAGTTCATTTTTTCACGAAAATTCTTTTGCATACCATGGCAGGGCAAGCAGCTGTGAACTGTGAACAACGGGCGTTTCGTCGAGTAGAACCGCCGTGGCAAATTGCAAAATTCGGGCAAAGTTCTAATGTTATGATTGCTTTTCAATTTTACGGATCGGGATTGTGAATTTTGTGTTAAATTGCTAATTCAACGAATACCTGGGTGGGTACACCTCAAGTACTATTCAATTCAATCAATTCGAAGGAAAGTGCTCTCATTTTTTCGGGGAATGCTTCTTTAGTTTTGCAAATTGCTTTTTTCATATTTGTAAGCACTGCAAGAAATCGTTCGTTATTTCGATCTGTGTGTGAATTTAATAAAATAACATGTTATGTATATTCGTCAAACTGATAAAGTGCAGCGTCAAATAAATTGGCAAGTTCAATTCATTTGTACATATTTTATGACTATTTTTTACTCAGAATTCTCCATTTCTCTTCGTTCAGAATGCTTGCACGCCAACCAAACACTACATTGAAAACCAGATAAAAATATTCTTTAATTCTAGTCTAAATTTTGAACACTTGATATTTTAAGACATGTTGTTGGGGACTGTTCTTCGTGTTTTGTGTGCAGCAGATAGCTTGGCTGGTGGGCTGGATAACGTCTCATAGTCTTCCTTCATTCGCAGCTGCCAACCTACCTCCCTTTCAAATCGAGTCAAGTATTCGTAATTACTTGCACATAATCCGTTTCACCGGCCTACACAACACTTGTAGACGTTTCATTAATTAGTTTAGGAAATATACATGCAGACCTGAACTGAGTTGCTGAAGGAGGTAGGGCCACCACCAGAAGCTGGCTAGATCCCTTTTTCCTAATTTCTAATTATAGAATACAGGAACGAAAATCGCTCGATGCCTGCTTCCCTGGGACTGACTAATCGTAAGAACAGCGCTAGCGTGAGATGAAAGCAACTTTCCCTGCCTCCGTCGTCTTCGTTGTTCGTCCAAGTCGAAGTCGACGGTAATGAAACTTCACCCACTTAAGAAACGAACGTTGCTTGCGTTGGTCCAATGAATGAATGAATGGATGTAGGGTTTAGTCTCTATTCGCTAATTGGATTTAATTAGTGGAACGTGTGAGCCATTCTTTTCATACGAGCGCCGCTATCAACACCGGCCTGCGTTCTTTTCTTCCAATTTTTAATTTTAGTGACAATTTAATTTGAATGAATTATTACCACACTGAGCTCACCTATAAAATCTTACTGCATTAACTGCATTGCAGTGTGCAAAAAACGTGATGAAAGATTAGCTGAATTTCAGAACTGTTTTAATCAAAATTTGGTTACCATTACTCTCAGTGCCTGCCAATCGTGAGAAAAAAAGGATTATTCAGTAATAACTTGAATTCCAAATTTCGTATCATTTTGATTGTTGTGTACTCTTCTGAATATTTGCTAAGGTTTACGATTCAGTACACTCCAGTATTGTGAAGTAATTCAACGTTATCCACTTGATGAAATGAAATTAAAATTGCACACACACCAAAGCCTGTGATTTAATTGACAAGCCGTCACTCCAATTTCATTCCCATCCCTTGCATGGCCTTGCCTGCCTGTGTTCTGTGATTGTGAAAGTCGTCCTTCCTTCCTGCCCTAAAATTAGTCCGCTCCCGTTCACATAGTTTAGCCTCCTCCTGTCAATTAGAATTGTGAAAATGCCTTGAAGCTCCTCTAATTCGGCACACAGCTCAGCTCAGCTCGTGCAACGCAACGTTTTGAAAACGAAAGAGAAAACAGCAGAGACGAGAGAGAAAGCCGCGAGAGAGACGTGAGATTTGGTGAAATTTGCCGGCTTTGCTACCTTCCTACGCTTTAAACCAATTCCAAGTTCAGTCAGCTGTGGAGTGGGTTGGGGTAATCCATTCGCGAAAACAAAAGGCAATTTAAATTTAAGACCGTTTCTATTGTACTATTGATTCAGATGAAGGGAATCTTCATGAATTTAAGCAAATTGGCCTCGATAATTGCTACTGGCTTCGCATTTTTTAATCACGATCAATTCAATGATTCTCTCGAGTTCTCCGGTCAGTCACAATCTTCACGTATTCACGATTTGTGAAGATTTCTGAAATTTTCAAGAATATTTCAATGACTTCCAATGCGAGTCGCAAATGCAAACGCATCGCAAAGACCACAAGAATGAAATAGTCACGTCACGACCCACGACACGACCTGCAAGGAGTGATGTCCCTGTCGAATGTCAATGTCAGTCATCTAACCGACTAGATTTCTTGGCCTAGCACCGCAGCACAGCTTCAGTTCAGTTCAGAGTTCGAATTTAAGTTTCCAAATAACGTTTTCAAAGTTGGCTCGACGTCGCAGTCGCAGCATATGACGCAGAGTGAAGCGGATTAACTACTATTCGACAATGTGACAATTTTCACACAGCCACGGCCACAACAGCCACCTTCGCGTCGTCGTTGCTTCGCGTCGTTTCATCTTGTGAGGCGGTGAAGAAAGTGCCACAAAGTAGATTTTGATTTTCACAGAGTTGTAGTTGTAGAGTAACTTTGCCCAAACAAGCTTTTGAGCTGGCTTCGAATGGTGTTCTGTTCGTCGAGTTGTTGAGTAAAGTGCGAATCACAATCGCACTCATTTTGCTCCTGCTGCTGGTGGTGCTCAAGAAGCCGACTTGGATTATTAGTACATGTCAATTTCAGAAATCGGATTATAACGGTTCAGCAAACTGTCAACTTCAGGAACACAATGACGTCGTCTTCTCTCTCTCTCTCTCTAGCAAAGCAAAGCAAAGTCGGACGGGACGGAACCTTATTAGAGAAGAAGTTTTTGGAGATGAGAAACTCTCATCTCACTCACGGAGACAACTCAAGAAAGAACTTGGGTGGCAAGTTAAGTGTATTTTCCTCAATTGGCTTATGTATTGGCTTCACCCTTCAACTCAACCTTGAGCAGGAGCAGGACCCAGACACAACCAAATTTAAGCTCTCACTCACTCGTCAGTAAGATCTCAGAAGATCCACTCTTAGAGTCTTAGTAGTCTGTCTCTGCAGTCTGCAGTCAAAACGTGAGGTTTTAAAGCCAATAAATACTACACGAATCCAGCTCCAGGCTCCAACAAAGACCCTCGTCAAAGTCTAACAATTTTCAACTCCAATTTAATTCCCAATTTAGCCGAGAGTTTACAATTGTGAGAAAGACGTCTACGACGTTGACGAACAAATCTGTTCGTCAATCCAATTCCAATCATATGAAAATCCAGGTCGCTATTATTATTATTGGAGGAAATTGATGATTGGTTCACTACGCAGTTGGTTCGAGAGTTTTAACAATGAAAGCATTTGGTTGCAGAATTTTTCGCTTCCTTGCATGGTTTGGGACTTCTTAAGAAGGATCCGACTCCCGAATCCCACAAATCTTTTTTCGGCTCAAGTTCAATTTTTGTAGTCTTTGAAAATTTCTCAAGAGAGAAGAAGATGAGAGTTTGAAAAAAAAGTTAAGGAGAGTGAAAAAAAGTAAAAAAAAATGATGAGTAAGAAGTGGGGGTTTGAGAATGTGAGTCCATGCATGAAACGATCTCCTCTTTTCCTCTGCTCTGATTTGAGCTGAAGTTTCTGGAGAAAGAACTTTGTCTACTTTTTTGATTCACTTTCTCCAGCGGAGCACATGCATGGACCGACCGACAGACCGACTTCTCGAGCACGTTTTTGTGTATAGTTCTTCATTTCGTCTTCCAATTCTTCTTCTTCTCTTCTACTTTCTTACTTTTTCCCCCGAATTCGGGAGTTGGAATCTCCGATCCGATTCCACCACTAGACTCTTGTTATTAACATAGAACTTGGCAGATAAGGTGCGCAAAAAAGTGTGTGGCTTTCTCAAACTCAATCTGATATCTGCTGACTGAATCTGCTCCAGAGAATCCTCAACAAAACCCCAAAATCAGGAGCAGATGCTTGCCTGCTCTGCTTCGGCTTTCTCTCTTTGTTCACTCTGTATGGGTTCCTATCTACTCTAGACGACTCAAACTCCTTTCAAGTTGTGATTGGAATTGTGCAAGATTTTTTTCTTCTTCGTCTTCTTCTTCATCTTTTTCTTTGTTTGTTGCGTACCTTTTTCTCAATCTCGGTTTAACTTTCTTTACTGGTGGATAACAAGTTTCATTCCATTTGAATCCTTTCAAAATCCTGTTTGGACGCGACGGGATGGGACAACTTTGCAGAATATTTGGCGAGTTTGCACACAGACAGACAAGATTGCACAAGTTTTGATAAACTTTGGCAAACGAAATCTATCCAAAAATTTTGCAAGGTAAAAATGAGCTAAGTTTTTTTAAACTTTTGATGAAAATTGAGATTCGAGTTGTCAAAAGAAATCAACTGGGCTGGGCGGTTGGACTATGGGGGTTTTGCGACTCATTTTTCTACTGCCAGACTCCTATTGAGGGATTTTGTGACACTTGTTTCTACTGCCAGACTCCCAGTGGGATTTTGTGACTCATTTTTCTATTGCCAGACTCTTAGTGGGGGATGTCTAATTAAAAATTAGCTCGAATTGTGACTTGCGAATTGCAATTCGTCCAAAAAATTAAAATCCATTTATTCAAGGATAGGTGTCAATATTTTTGATTTTTTTTTTTGCAATTGAGAAGACCAGGTACTTTCATTATGATTAGTAAGAATAACTTAATGAGCATATTGTGGGTTTGGTTTTGTTAAATTCAATTGTAAAGCTCATATTTCAAGGTAGGGAGGTGTCTTCCGCCTCGTCCAGGGAAGTCTCAAGTGTCTAGCGAAGTGCTCACAAGTCTTCTTCCCCTACGAGCAGCCAGCGGACTTTCTTCAAGGACAGGGAGACTAGGGTTTGTAGAAACTGTCGGGATATTATTATTACTTATTCGAGTAGAACCTGATGAAGCTCCTGCTCCCGCTGCTGCTACTGAAACTCGAAGCCCGGATGTTTTATTGTCTGAAAAGATTTGAGATGACTTTGGAGAAGAAGCAGAAGATGGCGAAGTGGGTTCAGGGGTTGCGCTGGCTGTGGCTGTGACTAAAGTCGGTGAGACTTTGTCCAGGTTTTGGTTTTGTTTACCGTTTGTCGGGCTTAGGGCTGCTGCTAGGAGTACGGTCGTGGCAGAGGAGCTGGAACTAGTACTTGAATTGACGTCTTGGCTAAAGTCCAAAGATGCTGTGGTTGTCGAGCTTGAGGAAGGATATTGTTCTGAGGTGTCTTCGAGTGACGGGGCTTTACGAAAGCTTCTCATAGAAACAAGTGGGTGAGCATTTGCTCCTTGGTCCAAACTAAACTGTCGGCGAAGACCTCGGGCCACAGGTTTGCCATTCAAGAGTTGGTACGCGACCTGTTGTGCGGCAAAGAAATTCGAATGAAAATCTCTCCGAGACAATGCAATGGATCAAAAGTTTTGAATAGAAAATGATGTTCCAGAGAGTCAGGGCTGAGAGAGAGACAGTGAAAAATGAAAGATCTCACCTGTTCAGCTGGGGAAAGACACCTGAGATTATCTCCGCTAAGAACGCAGTATTTTGGTTGAGCTTTTGCAGGGAGAGCGAGATTTGAGCCGCTCGTGATGGTGGTCGTGTTTTCTCCGAATTCGTTGCCTCTGATTGTTTCGGTGTCTGGCATTTTCCCAGTTCGTCCATAAATAATAGATTTCTCGTCCAATCTATCAAAATAATAAAACAGAAAATGACAGTTAAAAAAATTCCATTTCTGCACAGTTTTGATTTTTTTTCTACTTGTAACTGTAACTTACTGAACACTCTCACTTTTGATGGGCGATTCGCGAATTGAGTGAAAGCAAAGGAAAGTAATAGAAAATAGATTAGAATTTGACAGCTACGGAAAATTTTGAAACTTTTTGATAACCGTCAACGTCAAAGCAAAAAGGCAAAGTGAGTTGAAAAGCAAGTGTTTTTGAGGTACTTACTTTGGCCCTGGTGGTTTTGGCAGCTCTTTGTCAAAACCTTCTTTTCCCAATAACCAAAATGTTTCCAGCTGTCCTTTCCCTTTGATATCAGTCATTCCTCTACAAAGTCAGACAGAAAATTCGAAAATTCGCAAAACGGAGTTTATTGCTGTTGCTGTTTGCTGCGAATTCTGCACACCCAGAGCTTCAAGCTCACAAGTAGCAGCTCGGCTCCGAGGCCCCGACTCACCTGTATTGAATAATGTAGCCGCCGATGCTATCTAGTTTAGCCTTCGTTTCTCTCGAGATATGAATTCGCCATGCAGAGCCTGACAGATTTAATCAAAAGCCCCGAATTGTAATCCCTGAATTACCAAAAAGTCATCAAGCTAGTCCATAAATTATTTCAAACCTGTGGATTCCATTCGCGATGCCGTGTTGACAGTGTCACCAAAAAGGCAATACCTTGGCATCGTGAGCCCAACCACGCCAGCACAACAAGGTCCTAAAAAGTCGGCGTAGGCAAATTAAAATATTTAGAACACGAGATGACCAAAGTACAAAACCGAATGAATTGGCGGCTCAACTACTAACCCGTGTGTAAACCAATCCGAAGTCGGAGCGGAGTAAATGGCAAATGTCGAATTCTAAATTTTCCACTTTGATGTAAAAGGTCAAGGGCCATCGTTGCAATTTGATCTGCATGGTCCATTGACCAAATTGGTGCACCGCCGACGACCATGTAAGCATCTCCGATCTGAGAAATTTCCGACACAGATTTGTTTTACTATTTGCCTTGCGCTCTGCCAATTACCAATGTCCCAACTTACCGTTTCAACTTTATACACATTATAATCATTGATTGTTGCATCAAAACAAGTGTAGAGATCGTTGAGCAAGTCGACGACTTCAAATGGAGTCGAGTAGGCTGAGATTGTTGTGAAGCCAACAATGTCAGAGAAATAAATTGTGACTTGTGAAAATTCTTCAGGGTCGACTGGAAGACCCATTTTGAGTTTTTCTGCAACCGTGCTGAAAATTTAAATTAAACCATCAAGATTTCAATCAAACTCCGCAAAAGCAGCACAACTTGCACAGCCGTGCAGCAGTGGAAAGGAACCCGTGAATGGAGAAAGGGTCGAATTGGGATCGGATTCGGATTCTGATCGTCCACCTCACCGAATTGGAAAAAAAAGTTGCAACTCCAACTCCAACTTTGGTGCAAAAGTTGTACAATTTTTTTTTCTGCTGCCATGAATTCTTTTTGAAACATTTTTATTTTGCGGTTGAATGGGTTTTATTTGTGTAAAATTGGATGTAGTTGTGGAGATGTGGAGTCTGGAGGAGGTTGGATCAGATCGGGATCAGGATGAGGATGACATTCATTGAGAGAGATAAGAAGCAAGATGAGATGAGATGAGGAGTACCTTGGTAGCATACGATTGAGAAGTTGTTCCGTCTTTTTCCTTTCCAAATCGAGTTGCTCAGTTCTCTCACGAATGAGTTCCTCCAAGTTATTGCTATACTTCTCCAACATTTGAAACATCGTATCCACAATGTTTGCTTTTCTATTCACCAATAAGGAATTTAATTTGAGAATGTTGACTTTCATCGTTTCTTTACTTTCCCTACCCTACCCTGACTTGCTTCCTTGCTGTTGCTCGCAAAACTCTAACAAGGGAGACTTCCGAGGTGTTCTAAGCACCTAATACCGTGATATTTTTTAGACTCTCTGGCATGCCCTGAGTGAGAATTAATCAAAATCGATTGTCAAAATCATTTTGGTTCGCAACTTTTAAAAATTTTAAATTTAAAAAAAAATCCGTGCGTGTATATGAAAAATCGTGTTTGCTGAGGTCATCCTTACGATTTTTCAAAAAATCTCAAAAATCAGAAAATGAAATTTTTAATTTACTCAATTTTTTAAAAAATTTCTTATTAAGTTCAGGGGTACATGAAAGAAAGTATCACGATAAGGTGCTTAGAACACCTCGGAACTCGGAAGTGTCCCTTGTAAGTTGCTAAATTTCGCAAAGATCGGCTCTTCTACTTCTACTAACGTAAGGTGTACCCCCTGATTCCTCATAGTGCCTTTCTCTCACCCTACGGCAGTGGTTGTAGTTTAGCCAAATCTTACATAATTTTCAATTGCGAATCATGTAATTTAGCTCAAGACGTGAGTGAGTAAACAAGAGAACAATATTAGATCTTGGCAAATATTGATGTTCTTGTCGGTCCGTCGGTTCGTTTCTTGGGAATTTGCAGCGCTAGTCATCAAGAGATGAAAGCCAAAGGCAGTCGTAGTCGGAGTATCCGTAGATTAAGTTTGGTCTCTATCGAAGCTGATTGAAACTAACTCTTGTTTTCTTGTAATGAAAATTATTGGCTAGACGGCTAATAAGGCCAATGTTTTCGTCAATCTAGGAAGTCTGGGTTTCTCTTTATAGGAAAATTTCTCATTAACTTTTGGTGCAAAATTCGCAAATTGAGACACCGTTCTTGGGAAAAAGTACGAGAAATTCCATTCCACTAATTCTGCAAATTTGGCACTTTGCTGTGAAATATTTCATAAACTATGTAGATAATGAAAAGTTCACAAAAAAAAATAGAATCTCTGCCGTAGACAAACTTTTCATCGAAATCGAAACCAGATATTTTTCTTGTTTACCGTTGCTTAGCCTGTGCGTTTTGCCCTTGCCTTGAGCCAAGAAAGAGAAACAAAAAACGAGGGCGATTTTGCGGAACGGACAAGTTTGCAGTTTGCATTGCACATGCTGGACGATGGCGTCCTTCAATTTTGCAACTATATCGGCTGCTTTTCGATATATCAAGTTGGGCCAGCTTACCATTCCAACCAACATTTACAACTTGTACTGATGCCCTAGAGTATCCTACTTTTCCTACTCTGAAAGATGAGCTCCAAAAATATGAATTTATTGTTCATATTTTCTATTTACGACGAGCTAGCTGGCCAGCTGCAGCTGACCGTCGAATTCTAGGCTAGGGATTGCCTCACGTCTAAAATGATGGAAGAGATGGGAGGAGAAAATTGGACAAGAATTTGCTCACCTTCCATGATTGAGTGTTTTGAAAAGGTCATGAATGACCATGAAGTCGGGTCTCATGTCTGGCAGCTCTGCCCAGCATTGCCTCATAATGTTGATTGCTGCGAGAAAAAAATCCAAAATAGAATAGTCGTTTCACGAAATTGGCTAACTCAAATTCAAATTGCATTTCGGACGTAATAACGTAATCCAAGGACCGGCTTACCTTCTGGCGGAGCTGCACCTTTGCTCACCGACGGTCGAATCAAAGGCGGAGGGCGTCTGACTTTCTCCAGAATTTCTAAATGGGCCAAATCGACATTGATTAATATGCCATCAAAGCGAACTTTTGATTGATTTTTAGCTGAAAAACTACTGCAACTGCAGATAATTTTCACCTTCGGCACTCAAAGTTAGCATCGAATAAGGTTTCCCACGAACTAGAACTTCTTGCATGATGATTGCAAAACTGTACACGTCCCCAGGTTGAGTTCCATGTTTTCGCAAAGAATCGTCGCGAAGAAGCTCGGGAGCCACCCAAAGCAATTCTAAAGGATAGCAGTGCGAAAATTAAGAGGTCCGAGAGAATTTGCAGAAATTCGCAAATTCTTCAGTCACGTCACCTTCGCTATTTCTGTCCAAAGGAGGTAACCCTTGTGCTTGCATCATGCCATTGATTCCGTAGTTTGTAATCTTGAGCACCCAACGAGCATCTACGACGCAGTTGAATGAGTTGAGACAACCGTGGACTCGTACCATGCTCAAATGCAAATATCGCATGCCCTAAAGAAGGAGGTAGAAAAAAAATTGCGAAAATTGACACGAATTTCCAAAAATAGAAAAGTCAGTCGAATCGAATCGTAATGAATTTCGGAGAAATGATTGTGGCTTTAGGCAAAGTGATTGGTCCAATCGGTCCAATGACGCGTGCAGCGCCGTGCCTTGCAACAACTGACTCATGACGAGTTTCGCTTTTGTAGTGTCGCAATTGCATTTTGCTTTGTGAGCAAAATTACTATACATATTTTGTGAGAATGTGAAAATAGAAATTGAGTTGAAAATAGTCGAAATCATAGTCAGTCATCGTCATAGTCAAGTCGTCACTCAGAAGAGATGACTCGTTACTCGTTATCTACATTTGCAATTCTGAAATGAGAGATTCAAATGAGACCTTGTGAGTTGTGAGCGTGCGAGCGAGCAGCACAAAGCAATGAATTACCGAAACACAGAGAGAGACAGATAAAATTGAGAAATGCGAATCGTGAGGTAGTCGCGTTTCGCGTAGGCCGGTGATGTACAAACTTAACGTTGCAGCCCTAGTCACCGAAACCGAAACTGAACCGAGTGACTCTGCCCGATTTGCATTTTCATTTGCCCGGGTAGTCAACTCATTATGCAATTTATGGAACCGAAAGGGAGGGAGGTAAGGACGACAGGGAAGGCTAATGAAAACTTGAATTCAGGCAGGTCTGGTGTGGTCTCCTCCGTTTTCCCAGTGGAGCGAGAAATGAGAAGACTTTCTTCGTCTTCACCGCCTGCTTTCTTTTTCACTTTCACTTTCTTTTCTTTGCTACTTTTTACTTTCACTTTTCATTCTACTGCGCGCTGCGGTGCGGTACGGGACGACTTTGCCGCAGAATTGAATTGAATTGAAGAGGAAGGGGGACGACGAAATCGCACTAATTAAAATTTGGCTTACACATTCATT
>JAQGCM010002649.1:0-10735 GCA_034699705.1 Hymenaphorura dentifera
GAACCGAACCGCGGTTCTCGGTTCCAAATTTCTTAGAACCGAACCGGAACCGAACCGAGAACCGCGGTTCGGTTCGGAACCGGAACCGTTGAGACCACTAAGTACACTAATCTCATGCAATTCGAGTTTGTTCTTGGGATTCCTCATCACCAAATCCCAGGTGAAATCCTGGAGAACAGGACCAACAACGTCAAAGAAATTCTTGAGAAATGTCACGTCTGTGGGCATTGGACTCTTGAAGTAAAATGTGGTAAATGGCTGCAGTTTGGAATTTCGCATCAACTCCACGTATTTGTCCAGATTAGCATAATCATATGGAATGGACCGGGACGGGCGCACATCGCCACTCGAAAGATATTTGTTCTCATTTCGTCGTGCGGGACAAAACCCGGCAGTTTCACTTTTGCGGAGCTGCATTGTTGCATTCTGCCACCATTCCACAGAGACAAGACGACAATTGAGAAGGTCTTGAAACTCCAAATGTGAGAAGATTTCTTTAAGCACCTGAATCACATAAAAATATTTTTTAAATCAGTCTCTGGGAATGACAGAGACTGTCATAATGACAATAATTTAATTTGCAACTGAAATCTGCTACAAATCTGGACCACCTTAGTTGTAAAATTAAGCCGTCCGTAATTCTCAATTCTCACCATTCAACTTACCAGACTTGGAAAGTTCATTGGATGAGATTCTAAAGTATCTAAAACTTGTTGACCCCATCGACTAGCGACATCAAAAATGAAGGAATCACGTGCCTGAAATTTAAAAGGTAAAGTTATGTAAATTAACATGAAACTAATTGGAATCAAGAAACAAGGACTACAAACTAGACAATTTTTTGGTAGACCACTAAACGACCAAACAAACAAACGGTTCAACAAAAGTTGATTTTTTTGGAACTTACCTGTGCGTTCTCTTCGTCTAACTTCTGCTGCTTCTGAGCTAGAATTTGATTCATTTTAGTAATCTCCGACTTTGTTAATTTCATCACTTCAATCGCTTTCGTCAATTGTTGAAACTGTATAAGATTCTCAGCCTCTTGCTTCTCTTCTTTTTCCTTGAGCCAGGCAATTGCAGCTGCACCCGCAACTTTCTATACAGTGTACAGTATTCCAAACGAACAAAAAAAAATCTGTCAGATAATTTTGCTTGGCTCAACTCACATTTCCAATCTAAAATGACGAAATTTGACTAATTTCTGATTTTAGTACAAACAAACAAACAGCAAGACGGCAACAGCTGACTATGCATAAACCTCACCGAAATTGATGGAGATTCTGTTGCCTTCTTCCTCGTCTTCATTTTCTTAGTCTGTGATGAACTCATTGTTTCTGTCGCCGTTGCCCAGTCGTGTTTGCTTAATTTGAACTTTTTAAATCACGAAATAATTGATTATGTTAAAATGATATTAAATTCAATTCAATTTTATGCTGAGCAAACGGAAACGGAAACAGAAATAGAACTTACAAACTATTTCTTGCTGTTATTTGTTAATACTGGTATTTCAAATTTCAACTATAGATAATTGTGGAAAACGTCTTGTAAAAATTATGATCGATCGTCGATCGTGTGTGGAATTTTGAATTGGAAAGTTCCTAGATCGCGGTTTCTTTTTTGACTGACTTTCATCACACAACTCAACTGCGCACCACACTGCCCCAGCCGAGCCGCCAGCCACCAAGTGCTTTCTGTAAAAAAGTCGAGAGTCGAAAGTACAATGCGATGTGATGGTGGAATTTTTAAGGGTGGTCCTATCGAGGTATGTGGTATTTGCAGGATTTCGATATAATTATTGAATGAATGTCGAATTGAATTGTCGGCATTATTCGCGATTCGCGAATCATCAGTGCGGTCTGCGGTACTGTGATCAAGGATACGATGGATATGATTGCCTCTAAATCTATCAAAAAATTTAAAACTGCATTGCATTGCAACTTGCAGCAAGTCGTAAGTGAAAGTGTAAGACTCCTGAACTGAAGTCGTTGGGTTGGATGGATTTGAAATATAAATAATTTGCTGTGTTTACAATTTCGTCACGTCAAAATCATAAACTACCTTCCTTAGCCAAATTGCTCAACTTTTGCAGAGTAGCGAACGCAAAATTTGCGAATAGTGCGAAGTGGAGTTAATCGCACTTCCCATTAATCGTATTTATCGCACTTTGCATTAACCGTACTTGGCAGCAATGCTCCTTGGCAAAAATTATAGATTTCAACAATGGTACTTTGCAATAATGGCACTTTTTTTGCAAAAATTGCAGACAACTGCAATTAACGAGTTTGCAATGTTTTGGTGTTAGTCCGGTCAAATTATGCAAATGCAGAAGCATAGAAGCATTTCACAAAATTTAGTAGTTGACAGACATTTTGGCAGAGTTTTGCTCAAACTCGAAATTTGGAGATTTGAAATTGTAAAAGTATTGAACAATTTGCAAATTAGGCTTCGCTACTCATCATTTAACTTTGTCTTTTGACAGAATCTAAATTATGTAATTTGCTAACGAAAAAGCGTGCGAAATCTTATTTTGCAACAAGGCATGATTCGAACAAAAAGAGAAGTTATAAATTCAATTAGAATTACTGATCAGTTCAGCTGGACTTAAGCAAGAACCACGAATATGGAATTATTTGGCAATTGCATTGAATTTGGAATCACAATCACAATTGTTCAATATCTTCCGTAAAATCCAGTGTTTGAGATATAATAAAGAAAAGCCGCCCAGTTCCAGTTCCCGAGCCTAAAAAGGTTAGAATTCCCTTGTAGAAATAGAATTCCTTGGAAATCCCAACTCGGGTAACTTTGTCTCATTGCATTGTTGAGTACCCTGGCTGTGAAGACTAATCTGGCTCTAGGTCCGGGGATTTCCCGATTGAACCAAATATTTCTGAATTGAACCAAAAAGGGTTCATTCTCTAAACTTGTCTGCTTTGCTTCAAACTTCAACTCTTTCATCCAAAAATCCCCAACAATGTACAAGTACAAGTGTACAATAAATCTAGTTGTGTTGATTGTTGAAGTTGAGGGACTATAAAAGCGTCCTTGACATTACCAATTCTTCACAGTCTTCTCCCACAATCTGAACCGTCAAGAAGTTCAATTTATCCATTCTTTTTACTGTCAAAATTTTCAAATTTTAATCCCAAACTTGAACATTTTAAAACTATTCCGCAATTCTTACAATTTTGTTTCACATTTCAAAAATGAATTCCAAACAAGCTATTGCAATTTTCGTCGCCCTGACCTTGACATTGTCCTCGGTCTTGGCTGAAGAGGTTCCACTTCCAGTGTCAACAGGTAATTTTTTTTCAAACTTTTCATTGAAGTTGCAATCACCTCGTGCCCGTAGTCATTTTAATTTTTGAAATTTTTTAGCTAGTTGTTCTAATATTTGTTCGTTTGCAATTTTAGGAGAGAATACTTTCCAAGTAAAATTCGAAAAGAAGCCAGCCGGACAAAGTGTGAAATTGACGAGAACCGCAAGGCAATTTTACCCGGGAGGAGGATACTACAATCCTTATGGAGGTGGTTATGGATTCGGTGGTGGATTCGGTGGCGCTCAAGCCAGTGCTCAGGCCAGTGCTTCTTCTTCTTCCAACGGTTTCGGAGGAGGGTAAATAAATTTCATAAAATCGTCGCAATGGCCTTGCTTTCCATTTGTTAAAAAATTATATGAAAATATGTTTAAAAAACGGTAGAACTTCTGCATTTTTGAAAATGTTCTGACATTTTTCTTTTCTGAATCTTAGGTTCTACGGGAAGTAAGTGAGAAGAACTTCCTGAACCTGATCAAGTCTCAGAAAAATCTTCTTGTCCCCCCACCACAACTTCCGGAAGTCTGACACATGCAGAAGAGTGCAACCCCTACTTATGTATATTCAGAATTTAATTTTACAGCAGCAAAATTTATGCACGTTTTATAATTTGCAATCTGAATTTCTTATAATTTTAGATTGCTAATTACGTAGTCTTTCTTTACCAATGATAAATGCTAAAATGCGTTTGCAAATACGATTTAATCATGTGGTGCTTTGTTTCTTGTGATTTAAGTTTAAGCAAAGTTAATTATAGTAATAAAACCTTTTGAATTTTGAGTTTTAACGGAGTAAACTGTTGATTTAATTTGCCCTCACTTTCGGGCAGACAAGATGTATTTCATGAAAGTTATTCTATAATTTATTTTAATGTAGGCTTGCGTTGCGAGACATTTTTTAACTATTTGTTACTATTTGAAATGATTTTTTAAGCAGTTTATTAACGTTTCCATTTTCAAAATCAAACGCAAAAGTGGAAAATAATAATAAAAGGTTCAAGGTTCTAGGTTCTAAGTTTGAATTGAAGCAACTACATTTTTTGCAAAATTGGTTTTGCTCTTTAGGAAATGAAAACGCTTTCATCACCAAACTTTCATTCTGTATTTTAAAACTTTGTGCTTTTTGTACAGAAGTCGTCAATGTTGATAAAATTGGGAATTTCAGTTAAATAATTTATCTTATTTAAAGCGAGCAAGTGTAATTTTTGGATTATATTTTTAAGCAAGGTAGAAATTACACGAATTAAATGTCTAATGCTAATTTGGTCAGGAGCCTTTTTTTATTTAAGCCTTTGGCAAAATTAATTAATGATTTGCCAAAGTGGAGAAACTGTAGCAATTAGTGCTTCAAAGGCTGGCTGCATGGAGTCCTTATTCTTCAACTTCTCCTTTGGGTTCGGATCGTTTATTCTGTGCTGCAATTTCATCTTCCAGTGCGATTTTGAGGAGCAAAACTTGTGCACTGTTGAGAGTAGAAAGCGGTGGACTTCTGGCGTCTGAAAAAAATCAATTTTAATTTATTAAACAGTCGAAAAGATCGATTTTCGCTGGTTCGCTTAAAATAATACCGCTTGAAGAATTGAGCTGATTGGCAGATTGATTTTCAACTACTTTTTCATTGACGATTTCACTGGAAGTGTCTTTACAGTCAAAGGCGAAAGTGGCGTTTCTGTCTACCCTCAAGTCGTCCGAGAATGACGGGGATTCATTTGATAAACAAAGGAAAATGGAAATTTTAAGTCAATCACAAAATGTAAAATGTCAGTAAATTTCTTAACTGCTCTGATGATTTGCAGCAAGCTGGTTTTGAGACCGTGAAGTGTCTGAATAATTATGTTCATCCAGGACATTATACGATTTAAACTTAGCTCCTGCAAGTTCTTCGTATACTCTCGGTCGTCTCTGCACCAAATCATCGTATTTCAAAGTCGCCATTCTTAAAGGCGGAGAAAGTTTTCCTAATTTATTAAATTGAAGATGATAATCTAGTTAGTTCCGATAAACTGAGAACGGGTGGAATTTTATTTTTTTGAAAAATAAAAACAGTACAGATTACCTGAATGAAATTAAGACTACTAAATGTTGAATTTTAGCACCACGAACCTCAACAGCTACCAGTCTTACCAAGAATGTCTTTGACTTTCTGGTATGGTGGACTAAAATGGAGGAGAATCCAGTATGATGCGTCCAGCTTTTCTGGGAAATAACGACTGAGATTGAACGAGGACAAAGCAGAGCAGGAGTCTAAGCTAAAAACGTTTGCGAGTCGATTCCCTATCCAACCCAATCCCACCAATCGGCAATCGATTGAATTTTCCATTTCGTACTTTCAAGCAGCGACCGAGGAGGTGCAGGTGCGGCAATCCGTCCAATTCAAAGTACACAACACTGCACTGGCCTAACAAAATGTCTTTGTCAATTTTGGAATAAATCCCAGTCCTTTTTTGTAATAAACATCAAAAACATCTTGGATTTGATATCAAAAACACAAGCAATGAACGGAAAAAATTAACAACCCACAAAATGCACTTCATTAAATTGTCGCTCCGGATAAATAATAATAAAATCGTACGTCCGGTTTTCATTAAAGTTCATAATTATTTCTAAAGTTTGAACAACTTCGGCCCAAAAACTTCAACTGCAAAAGAAAAACTTAGGGGCTTTTGCGACAATACAAAGTTTTGGGTGCTTGACAAAAAATCGCACTCATCGTTTGCTCTTCTTTAATATTTTTACAATCCAATTTAAAAAATGGTATTTTAAGGAACAGAAACATATGTAGTTTCCCATTTGCAACGACTGACCACAAGAAATCGAAATTTGATAAATCAATTTCATTTTATTTTCGGAAAGGATGAAAGGAAGCAGAAGGCTTTGCTACAACAAATCAAACTTAACTCAACAAGAGACTTTGTAACGTTTAATTCGAACAAACGATGCCTAGTAATTTTCTACAGCAGTCACCGCCAGGACACAGGACAGGACAGGAATTTCATAAAAATCAAGACCCTATTCCATGTCGTAATTAGAGTCTAAATTTTTTGGTACAAAACGTCATCCTAAAGGTTTGTAGTTGGCGTAACTTCACAAAATCAATAGTTTAGTTCAATTGTTGTTAATGACACGATCAATTTACAGTGTCGCATTTCACAGTGAAATATTTCGCCAAGTTCGACTTTAACCTTCAGTCTCCAAAACTTTCACATTTTAATGGAGCTTCCTTAGCAGCTAAAATCCTGGAATTCTCAACTCCATGCATGCAGGCAGTCTATTCTAATGGCTTTGACGCAAATTAATTAGTTCATTATGCCTAAATTTCTTGAAAAATTAAAGGGAGAAAATTACTGTCTAGGCTTTTTTAATTATCATAATATACGAATAATAAGCTTTAAGGATTTTTTCCAATTTTCAGATGACAGACTCAATTCAACAAATCAGCCACAAATTTTTCAACAAGGGGTGTCAGTCTGACTAGACTATTAAATTATACTGCGTCAACACCAACGACGATTAGACACCAGGCAATTTGGGAATTGGATGGAGTCCAGTACGATAAGTGTTTTAGATTTAGAGGCTCCTCGGCAATGTGAAAGTTTTGACGACTGAGGGTGAAAGTTGAAAGCTTTCACTTTTAAAGTTGTACCGTGTGATCTCGGTCTCAGCTGGCTGTGCTGCTGAACTTTATTTCAATTTTAAGAATTTGGGCGAATTGGTTTCGATTTGAGATTGCTGGGTAATGTTGTGAGTGACTATTCGATTAAAATTAATCTGGTTTCAAATTAATATAGTTAACCTTAGTATTGATCTTTCCGACGGCGACGGGGTTTGAAAAACGTAAAAATTATCAAGTTAGGACAACAAAATGAGTCATTAATTGTTGTTTAACGTCAAGTCGGAATCAGAACTAAACTCAGAACGGACACTTTTTCTGTGCTTTGCAATTTACATCTGAAGAAACTACACATAATTTTTATCACTAAGCTCATACAGTTTCATTATAAAGAATTTGATGCTTTTATGCCAAGTCTTACAAAGCGACCGCTTCCGATTTCCGAATCCAACCACAATTCAGTAGTAGCTCAATTTAACTTTGGAATTCATAAAGTTTTGCCAGTTGTAAAGGGGTCAAGGGTTGAGTCAAATTTTTAAGTCTTTAAGTGTTCCGCTTTATCATGATTCACACTGACTGATATTTGGAAATTTTGCACAATTGTGCGTGCTTGACTCCTGTCTGTTTGCCTTCCTTTGTCTGATTCAATTTCAGTTTCGTCTTTTGGCCCAAATATAAAAACTGGAGCAACTCTAAGCGGATGAGCTACTCCAAAATAGTCCGCTTTCTATTTTTTTTGGTAGCTAGAATTAAGGTTGCGAAAAAAGTTGACATAAATTTTTATTTGGAATTAATTATAAATACGACATGAAGTACAGTATAGATCCGAATTTTGCAAAGAATTGAATAATAATAAATAAATCAGGAAAGTCTACCAAAAATAAATATGTCCTTGTAACTAACAGCCAAATTCAATTGAAAAAGTGTTGGTCTTTCACAGCACGGTGATCGTGTGATTTCTCACTCTCACTGATTAATTTTCTTGTTTGGGGCGTAAGGGTAGGGCTCAGTTTTCTGAGGGACATCAGCTGGGACACCAACCGGGGAAGGACCTTCCTCTGGGTCCCCGCCTTCTCGGTCCAATACGATGTACCTGTTTAAAAATCACAGATTAAACTAAATAGTCAATAAAATGGTCAAATTTCTGCTATAAAAATTTTAATCATTGCTGCTTACCCTTCCTTGTTTTGCTTGAAGACCCAGTAGTGAGAAAATAGGCACGGCCAACCGAAGGCACAGTCTCCCCAACCCGACTCAAAAGTGTACTCGTAGCGATATGCATTGAAACTGATTCTCTTCATCAAATTGATATAATTATTTGGATTTGATTGAAATCCAAACTCACGTTCGAGCTGTTTGCCCAAGTAGACTGGATTGTAAGGTCTGGTGAAGTAGAGTTGGGCTCCGCCCCACTCAAATCTCTTGACGAAAATAAGTCCATAGTCACTGCGCTGGAGTCGACGAACTTGGTCGTCGGAGATTTTGACGGCCAAAAGCTCTCCGGGTGCCCATTGGGCTTGGTGAATGACTTGGGAAACGTTTGGATAAGCTTTACGAATGTTTGGGATTTCAATGCTGATTTTGTTGACCAGGGATCGTTCGGGGAGCAAAGTGTTGGCGGACTCGAGAGAAACTTGCTCACCTTCGCGCAGAACGATTTCGCCGGAAATAAGTGTTGGAGTGAGCAGGAAAAGTACGGCGAAGAGAAATTCGGGGAATTTGGAAGGAATCATTGTTGTGAGTAGTGCAGAGAATCGGATGGGAATATCTGATAAAATTTGGATTTCAGTTCTGGGTATTTATACTCAACTCAAGGCTAGATTCGATGATTTGATTGTTATTGTTGGGATCTGTGCTGTGCTGACCTGACCTGGATTCCATGGTTGTAAGGCAGCAGCTAACCTTATTGTTGAGATTTAATTGTGCTAAGGTTAGAGGAAACGATGACATTGTTGATCCTATACATAATTAATCTAATTAAGATTTCAGTAGGGTCTGCTGTTTGCGCTGCTAATTTGTGATTTATTCAAAGCAGAAATTTCCAGAATCATGCATAATGCATGCAATTTTGCTTTTGTTTTAATTCTATTCATGTTTATGTAGATTTTGTTCATGTTTTTTGTTTGTCACTCTGATCTTGAGCTAGATAGAATTAGGCTTCGTAAATTATGACATAATAATGAGGCGGCACGGTACACTCTGCACTGCACTGCATTGCAAAACTGCAATCAATGAGGTGCGACAAATTGTGGAAGGTTAAGGCAATTAGGCAATGTTCATTTGTGCCAATAAGTATAATTTAGTGAGATTATTTTTTTCGAATGAGTCTTTCTTAAAGATTTGCATTGGATTGCCTCCAGAAGTTGAGCTCAGCTGCTCTGCTCTGCTGTGCTGTGTCGACTCTGAGGCTTGGTATTTGGTCCGTATTTGGCATAATCTTCTACGCTCTGGAGATAATTTGTCTTTATTGTCACAAGTTCAAATTAGTTTACAGATTTATTTCCTTATGTTCTTTGTTTTTTCCTTATTCTTTTTTCAATTATCCCCTTAAGATTATGTCAATTGTTGATTGACAAGGCAAAAAAATTGCCTTGTCAGTCTACATTATTAGCCTCACTAAAGTCTGCTGCTGCTGCTCTACATGTACATTAATTCCGAATTGGATTTGCGTGTTGATGGAGGATTGATTTGAAAATCATAATTTGGGATTAAATTGCGCACTTCGGGTTAATTTAATAAAAAAAATAATTCCTCAATTTGATATGATTCCTGAATCCTGAGTACAATTTGGCATTAGGGAGAGAGACGAGACGAACGATCGAACGCCGAACGACTAGATCAAAATCAATACCCGTTTGCTCGACTCTAACTAGTAAATTGCAAAGAAAATATGCAAATACAAGGCAGGTAGGCTGGGATAAATAACGTGTGTCTTCATCAGTTATTAGCGATCGCAGCGTTGAGAGATCGCTTAATACAATTATTGCATGCACGAAGTGACATGCTATGCATTCGTTCTGTCCGTCTGTCTGCAAGCTCAGGGTCGCAAAGTTTGACCAATGCACTTGGGAAATTGCATGGGTCATCAACGGGCCCCATTTCTTCATGGGAATTCGGGTCATCAATTTCTACCCCCCCCCCCCAGAAGGGGTAGATGTCTATTTAAATCAAGTTTTCGTATTAATTCCCAGATGAATAATTAATCCAGATTTGGGAATTCGAGGTTAACTCATTTATGGTATCATAAATGAGTTAATTTTCGTTTGTCAAACTATGTAGTGTTGTAATTTCATTCATTCATTCGCTTCGTTCAAAAGCGAGACCGACTACCTGCAGGAAAGTCATCGTTCTTATTCCAAATAATTTGTTTGTGTAATTTTCATACGCGCTCTTTTCTCGTTCCAGCAGTCGTACTAGTTCCATTACCATTCCAATTCCAAAAGCTTTTAAAAGGCCAAGCAATCTGCTCAAATTCTGTTAACTAAAAATTGTCGCAGAATTATTATGTATCTCGTACGTCACGATCGAATCCCATCGGAAGCAAGCACTTGGAGCAATATTTCATTTTTAGTTCGTCTTGAATTCATGATTATTTTTAAAATATGGTGGCAAGTGGTTCTTGTTTGCATTTATACTACGGCCATTGTACTTCTTAATAAATATTTCCCAGACGTATTTTATATGAATTGGTCTACATCCCTGGTTCCAATTTTAGGCGTTGTGACTGGTCTGCTACTAGTTTTTCGGACAAATACATCTTATGACAGGTAAAGTGGCAATCAAAACTTAAAAAAACATTGATTTGACTGCTC
>JAQGCM010002650.1:0-10729 GCA_034699705.1 Hymenaphorura dentifera
AAATTATTGACTGTTTGTTATTGCGATTATGGTTGGTGAAATTGCAAATGCTAAATACAAAGAGTTTTTGTACTTGCATTATATACTGTTGCTAAAATTTCGGAATATCTGTAATGTGCTACAGAAAAGAGTGAAATCTTTGCAATTAAAAGGAACGCTAAAGTTTGCTGCATCACGGCAATTTTCCCTGACTTTTTAAGTCGTAAACCCTTCAATACCCTTGGAGTGCTAATTTCGCTAACGCTTAATTTCAAAATCAACGGTCTGGTCTCCTGTCGGCTAGGAAAAAAATTCGCGAAGAAAGTGCCATATATTTATGGGTGACACATTAATGATGCGTGTTAACCTAAAACTTTCTTTCTTCCCATTAGTACCACGTACGAATTCCTAGTACGTTGCAATTAAGTTTTAAGTTAATAAACCAAACAGTCTAATTTTAAAATCATAAAGTCTTAGTTGGCAATCCCACCCAAGCTCCATTCTGTGCGAGTATTTGGTAGGATTCAGCAATGAATTGAATGGAGCACAATGCAGTGCATTAACCTGCGGCACAAAGGTATTGATCCATGAAATGGTGAACGTGTGTTGAAAAACTGTGCTAAAATCGTAAACTTTGAAGTCCGCGTTCCAAATACCATTTGAGTCGGAAAGTTTGTTGTAGTTTTATTGATGAGATAATTGTTATTTTTCCTTGCTCAGCCATGCGGGCGTTTAGCCAGACCACGAGTGCTAGACTCATGATGTGAGCTAGTGCAAAAATGCAGTAAATGACTCAGTTTTAGACAACGAGAACATCAGATGCGAGAACAGATGTGATCATCTACGAGTCTTGAGGTAGATTGTGTAGGATGTGAATTTATTTTGATACGGTGAGACCATAGGACTTCCATTTCATCTTCAACTATGTCATCTTCTATAAATGTTGCATCTTTGCACATTGTTGAACATTGTTGCGTCTCAAATTTCATGTGAGCTTTGGCCCTCTTGAATTTGTTGGCCACGAAAGAAGGCAAAGCGTATGTACGTTCCCTTCGCTTCGGACAGTTTAGAAAAGGTGTGGAGATAGAGTGCTTTGCAAAATATTTCTCGAGTAGTCTTAAGACGTTGTTGGACCGTGGAAGAATTCAGGGCGCTCAGTCAGTCAGTCAGATCAGAGCCCCAGTCACACGCAGGCAAGCCTTTGCCAAGCCAAGAAGACAACAATCAACACAGATTCGCAAACCTGAGTTTCGTGTTCCTAGAGCCAGTTTATTGTTGTCCACATAGTGTACGTACCGTCAATTCCATGTTTGGAAGTAGTGTGGATTTGACGTTTAGCATCATTAAGTACTTTGGTCATAAAGTATATCGGAATCTCAGAAGTGAATTAAATGCCCTAATATTGGGTTTGTGAAATTGGTGGCTGGAATGTTCGGATGAAGAACTCCGCTGGCTTCTTACTGGAGAAATAGTGTAGCGTGAAATTGCTACAACGTTTTGCTGAATTCACACACTTTGATCTTTGCGTGCCGAATATATTTTGTGCTAAATAATATCGCGAGAAGGAAAACTCAAACCGCAAAAAAAGCTATTCGTGTCTGGATTTTCCGGGGATTGCGACATACTGCTGCAATATGCTTACACACCCAAATGTAAGTTTGTAACCTTCATTGCTACCCTTGATTTTTTGAATGGATTTTTGTTATTGTGCAAAAACTATTGCAATGTGAATAATTAAGAATAACAGAGAGTGAGCGTGGAGTAAAGGAAGTATGATTTCACCACAATTTAGGCATATCTCACAAAATATTGGCAGTACCTCGGGGTTTGAGTGTTTGAGTATTTCACACCAAATGTCTTTTTCACTTCCTTGCTTTAAATATTACTGGAAATAATTTTCTGTTCCGTTCTGGAACGATAGAATTTTTCTACATAGTGAGAATACCTCGGGGAACACCATCAAAAAAATCGTTACGACAAGACAGACCAAATACGTTCATATTATTGACTCAATGCGAACCGGTTTTAATGTAACTTGGAGTTAACAAGCGTGTAGTTTAACCTTAAAAGGACAACACAAGTTGACAGAATTTTTATGAAGTATTTCTCGAGAAAGGTGGAATTGAATTTGACGTTTCTAGCAGGAAGGAAGTCCATATTATTGCTACAAACAGTTTCCTACCTGAAAAGGCTCAAAGGTTACTCAGTTTTGGCGTTGACATTTGAAACACTTAAGACCATCGATCACATCCACCCACTTTCCTCGGAATACAAATCTATAAAGAGATTATGCAATAATTTTATCTTCCTCACAAAACTCAGCCAGGGTTGATATTTAAATGTCACATAAAAAGTAATTTCAATATTTTTTGGATGAGGGGTAGCCTGGCAGGACGGTGAGTTCTGAAAGTAATTATTTCCATTTTCAGCTAAGTAATATTCGGTTACATTATAAAAATTCTCTTGAGGGAAGTTGTAAAAGGACACATCCTTTGCAGTTCAAACATTGTGCGAAAACAATTAAAGTGCCGGTATGGATGTCTATAGAGACTTATGAATGAATGAATGACTTGAGGTCTAGCCCTAACCGTTAAAATGCCATTTGATCCATAAAAGAATCTGAAATTCACTCATGGTTCCTTATATGCGGATGACCAGTCAAACTATTAGTTTATTTATCAAAGGGTGTAACGACCCAAAACATGAAACCCCAAAAGCATAGCTTTGTCCACAAATGCCAGCCTGGCTTTGTTTCAAAGGGGCACATGAAAATCTATTCTGCCGAAAACGCAGCATGTGAAGAAAGTTGCTCAACGCTGTTGATTTGCGTGCATCGTGCGAAGCGTGTTTTAATAATAACAATAATCACAGAGAAATGTGACATTGTTACGAAGAATGGGTCGATAGACGCAGGGCATATAAAACGACAATCAACGTAAGCACCACACAACACAGCATAACCCTCTGATTTGATGAATTCAGTTGATATGATGACATAACTTGAACTATTCCATGCATACATAGCGCCCTGTGCAAGTCCTTGTTTAAAACCACTTGCTTCGTGACGAAGTTATTTCCGTTCACGGAAAGTTCAGTCATCACTCACTCATGAATTGATAACCCTCTTCAAAACAACAGGCTTTAGCAAAGCACCCAACATTTACAAGCTACCCGTCTACGCGGATTGTGGTCAAAATGAACAAAAATACTAGGCAATCGAAGTGTGCTTATGTCGACTGGAGAAACCTAGTCAAATTACTTCATGGTTTACTAGAATCCGGATGTTGCAATTCCAACTAACATAGGGAATAGTTCAGGGAAAGAATATCAATGCGCACATATTTTATTTGCTAGCAAGTCAAGTGGAAATTGCATGACTTGATTTGGTTGAGTTGTCTACCCAAAATGCATTATAAAACTGGCTGGGGAGAGAGACGACACATTTTACTAGTAGTAATGTTCCGTGCAAGTGCTATAATCCATTTCCGCTCTGTTTTGATGATAAAAAACGTTAGTTGTTTGCGTAGGGAAGAGTGACAAGGATTTCAGATTTTAGATATTAGGAACAGAATACACAAATAAAAGTGCAGACAAAATAGTTGGGAAGTTGGCGCTAGCAGTGGCAGTGCACCTGCAACATTACAATTGTTGTGTTCGAGTCAGCAATGCAGTGGAGTGCATTGGAGTGAGTGATTAATACAAATATTTCTCGCTTTCGTTTGCTCAGCAATGTGAGAGCTTTCATTAATGCTAAGAAAGTTTGTGCTGCAAGTGTGCAAAATTCATTTTGGACCCAAGATTTTGTGAGATTTGTGAGTTGTCATCCTTCGCAAATAATACCATTCGCTCTACTGCCACACTAAAAGGGCAAATCTTCTCAGGTAAATAAGAGAGGAGCAGCAGGGCAATTAAAATAATATATGCAAGAACGATATCATGTTTTCGCGTAATGAAATTCTGTAATAGTTCATTAGCGCACAGAAAGTGAGTGAGCGAGCGTCTTGTCTACTGAACGTTGGAATAGAGTTCTTGTTTGTTTTATTGTTAATTTATTCAATTTTCCAAATCCACAAGCTTTCTTCCCAAATAAATTGTATGGATTTGACGTTTGGAGGCAAGGGTTAATTAGGATTAGAAGTGGAAGCACAGTCGTGTCAAGTCGACCTGAACTTGAACGCAACCAGTTATGGCTTATTTGGACGAGCGATCCAACATTGAGGAGAAATTATTGCAGGTGCAATAAAACTGTAGTTGTAGTAGTCATAATTATTTTATTTCAAAATTGCAAAATTGCTTTTCGTTTAGGAGATGACCAAAATTGAAATTTAAATATTCTTGTATTGTAAATTTGGACAAATTTCGCTTTTACTGCATTGCATGATGCCGAATGTAAGTTAGAGAAATGAAATGCTTTTAACTAATGTGCTCAGATGGCAAAGGCTAGAGCAGGAACTGGTTCATGCAATTTAGTCTATTCTGCCGACCAGAACATGGTTAACTGTTCATTACAGGTTAATTTGAACCAAATTTCACTTCACACTGTTGTAATGATTTGCCAAACATTTCCACGTTTATAGCTGAGCAAAGCAAGTTTGCAATTTTCCGAACCGAGTAATTTTTGGTTCTGATCCCGTTTTTAGCCCACCAAAGCAATGTAAGAAATGAAGTTAGGGAGTCTGAAAGTCTGCACCAACCCATTTAAAAATTATATTTGGTTTCGGATGACAATGAACGTGGAGAGAGAGGAGCAGCAGTTTCGTTTTTTTTTAGCAAAAAAAACTTTGCAATGGCAGGTAGGCAGTGAACCTGAGAACCCGTTTCATACGTGAGCTTTGTTGAAGATGAAAATTTACCTTTGTTATGCTACTTATTATGTTGCAAGTGCGAATTGTGAATTGCTTCTGTAACAGGGAATGCGAGTGCAATGCCAAAATAAATGCCGTAACGACTTCGGTTATTCTTCAAAGCAAGACGTTTATAAATCTAATCTTCATGTCCTATCTCGCTTGCCTTTTTTAATCCAACGGTACAAATTTTACAAACTTAGCCCTCCGAATTGGTGCGGATTTTTGGGGATACACTAACAATTGCCCTCCGATAATTGCATCCCACCTCATGCATGTAACAAAAGTTTAAAAATATCATTCAAAATGTGCGTAATGCATTGTTGTTGGACAAACTATGCTGTTTCCTATTAGATCAGTTTCTTCAAATCAGACGACAACAGTTCTAGCCAAATTACGTCCATGGCCTTTTTATACGCACGTATTGTTCCACTACCGCATTTAATTCAATTTTTCTTGATAACTGCATTTCAGGAAAATTATGTCCCATGAAAACCGAAAACAAATTCGCGTGTGGGATTTCTATGTACTGTGTACGGTTTCGGTAACTTCGTACCATTTGTCGCGCAAGTAGTTTCGGTTTACATTTATCAGCAATTTCGTGAGCGCAAATATAAACCAAAGTCAATCTCTAAACATTGAAATGATCATTCAACAAAGTTGGCAATTAAAGTGCGGAAGTAGGAGTCGTTTCCCAAAACAATTTAAATGTTAAAGCTGACTGCTAAGCCGTCTCCGTAAAATCTACAGCTTAGAGGTTACGGTTTGTTGCTTGTGCCGATTTTCTTCGTCGGTTGAGAGCTGAATTTCTCGAGTTGTGTTCATTCAATTAGTGTCTTCATTTAGTATCCGGTTGCCCTTCCTTGTCATCAGTTCGACCTTCATTATTAATTGGGCTAATCATCATTGATTATGTATTTGCTTACATTTTGAGTGGCAGTGTTGGCATCCTTGTAAATTCTCAATGAATGTATTCCGGCAGACATACATTACAAACTAAATTATTTCGCTAAGGAACTCATCCCGCTGCTGGTTCTGGCAAAGCTAGCAAAGAATGCTTATGCCTACACACCGCTGTGATTACAAAGCGATATGCAAAAAAAAGTTTCATTGTTAAATTAAGCCTGATTGGGACGAATACAAACAAAGCACCGACAACGTTTGCAAGCAAACTGTAACTATGCTTTTGGGTTTTGAGGACACACACACATTACATGTACATACTCATTCATGGTCTGAAAAGATTTCATCCTCAGAATACACAGTCAGACCGGACAGAAGATGAGGAGGTTAGAGTAGGGTAAAGTCAGAGATTTCAATTGTTTAGGAACATACACACGTTTGACTTATAAGCAGATTATTTTGGTCTAAACCGTACGTAAAAAATTGATTGATAAGATTCTGGGACTATCTAGGCCAATAGAATTTTCCGGCGATATAAATTGCTTGCACATGACAAATATTGGCCAAATTCTTTGCAGCTTAGACTTACTAATGGCCAACAGATTTTTTATTTGTGATGTGCATTTTTATGAAGGTGTTCTTCCTGAATTTTTTTAGTATTCTATGCACATACGACTCAAGATTGACTTTGATGCCACGAAATCTAACTTAACTTAATTACGCAATTAATCATCCCGTTGTCCTTTCCCTGAAGTTGCCTAAACTGCATCTTGATGATTCCGCTCATCTGAATACTTGTTAAGGCTAGCATATACTGCCGGCATTTCTTGTTTTTTTTACTGCAGTTTGTAGTGGGAACTAGTCGATTATTCTATGAAATTCGTTTAACATTTTCCAATTTGCACAAAATTATTAATTATTCTGAACGTTTGCTGCACTCCGTAGAACACTTCGGATACTGCTCCTGTCGTCATTGTTGGTGGAATCCCTTCAACTCTCCAAAGAATTATGACGAGTGCAATGCGAAGGGCAAGTGCGTTTACAGTTTCGACAGGCACAAGTCATCGACTCTTGGTCGGCAATGCTCATCCCGTTCAACATGATCAGGACCTGCCATTAGAACCACCACCATTGCCACCAAAAAGAAGTACTTCATTGTTGGGAGCTAGCACACTTTTTCGCCCAAAATTAAGGGATAAGTCAACGCTTAATCCGAAACGAGTCTCGGTTGCGACCTCCACTTTTTGGGAAGGCCACCCTGAGGTAATTTGCAAAGTTCCTTTGGATAAGCTCCTTTTAAAAAAAAACATCGCAAGACGATGAAAATTATGTGGGTCAGAGAGAATGCGATGTCATCATCAACGCCTCCTATTCCTGATGAGTCATTCTCAAATCCGCTAACAAAAATTTATGTATTTTCATTCCAAACAAATGCGAATTTAATGCTTGGATGTGTGCTTGTCAACTCCACTGGCGTCATGTTCCTTATGCGCTCGTGAGATGAAAGTTGGGGACCAACCTGTCCAATTGTCTTTGTTCACTGACTCGATTTAAATTCTTTTTCTCATATTGGCAATTAAAAGTTTTGTAACGTCATTATGTGTCAAGTCTGGTGGAAGGTACAGAGTCTCACTCCATGATTGTATGTAATGCACGTACTCATTCTCACTACAGCATGCCTGTGGCTTTGAAGAAAGACTGCAAATTTCCTTAACTTTTTAGCTTAATTGAATTGTTGAGTTTTGACTGACGATAGTTGTGGTTTTGTTTTTGACATGAACGGTACTGGTGAGCAGCTGGGTCATTTTGTGACAAGTTGGGAAAATGGAACTCAAGGAAGAGAACGACTCAACAGTGATGCCTCAGTTTGGGGAACAACAGAGCGTGGAGACACCGAATCTGTGAACGCTTGGGGTGACCCTCCAGCAGTCAAAAAAGGTGTTCTTCTTCAACAGAGAGAAAAACTTTTGGCACGCTGGAAAGAACGATATTGCATTTTAACGAGAGACTATTTACATTGTTTCCGGAGAACAACCTCCATTCATCGCTCAGGTGTTCGGCTCTCAGAAATGGGGAATTTTATTTTCAAGGTGAGTTTGCAAGATTATAATTGAGCAATAAATAATAAATAACAGCAGAATAATCAATTAATTTTCCCCAAAGATGCGATTGGCAGACGTGGATGAGATCGAATGGGAAACACGGCGAGGTGTCAATGTGATAGTGCTAGGTTTGCCGCAAGAAGGAAGGATATTTTTTAAAGTTCCAGGAGATAATGCAGAAGCTCTTCGGCAGTGGTTCACTCTTTTGCAGGTATGCAGTTAAATTATGGCATCATAAATGCAAAAATGATAGAACAGCTTTGTGCAACTTCAAATTGGATTAATTTTCACCACAGGAATGTATTTACACGAGCAAAGAGAGAAGACAAGCTCTGAGGACAATGCACTCGACTACGAGCAGATCTTTGTCCAGCAAATCGGAAGGATCCCCTGTCACTACTAGTTCTTCTTCTTCTGACCTTGACAAAGACTCTGTTGCACTCCGAAGGAATATTGCCAAAATTTCACTCAACATGAAAAAGACTGATGCAAACCAATACTCACCCCTTTCTGCCAAGCGCAAAGATTTTTATGGTTCGTTAATTTCATGTTTTTGATATCAATTTCGACGAAATTTTTGTAATAGAATTAGTTTGTAGATTCCAACTCTGTTTGTTATAGAAAACGATAACTCAAGAACAAAAGTCACACTTCGGAGGGACCTAAAAAAGATGACGACCAATAGCACGACCACTACACTAGAGGAATTTATGAATGGGACGAGGAACGATAGAAATAATTCCCGGAATACTATTTTGGGCTCTGGCTACTCCATTCCTATAGACACGACAACCTTGACCCTTAATCGCCCTAGTAGACCCGAATCTTGGACTCCACAGCCAGTCATCTACAGAACCCCACTCTGGCTTAACAAAAGAGATGAATCAACGCTTAATCGAGAATTTTGTCAATCTCGCCATACCTCAGAAATCACGTTCAGAAAAATGTGTTAGAAACTAAAAGTCGTTTAAATAAGAATCCAAATATTATAATAGAATTTTTTAAGTAACGTGCGCAATACGAATTTTGTGCAATAAAAGTCAACTTTTCTCTTCGGCAAAACAATGGGATCATTCTCTTCCACGCCTATACTGTGTCACGATTTGTTACTAATGTTCAGGACTTCAGGTATTAAGGAGAAAATGTGGTAAATAATATGATAAGTGAAGTGCAAGGTTTCTTAAATTATTTAAGCAGATGATTAAACCACGAGTGGGAAGGTTCAATATATCGTCCAAAAAAATTGTGATTATTTTTGCTCATGTCAGTAAAATAGGCAATGTATACAAAAAAGTCCAACAAAAGTGGCCACACAAAATATAGAGCAATCGAATACGTGATTTGAGCATCTCCCAGTTAGACGGATTTCCCTGATTGCAAACTATAGGAGTTCGACATAGTCCGAAATATCGAGGTTTGAGTTTAGTTGCTAAACAAAATCATCCATGACAGAATTTTAATGAACCAACAGGTTAGAGCAGAAGAAATCATTCTGTTTTTACTTTGATGGATTGTGCTTAGATATTTTGATCTTATTCTAAAGTACTTCCTTAATCATTTTGCTGATTCACATGCTAAGTGTTTATTAGCTTATTTACTAACCTTAACAATGGAACCGGTATAGTATCACGTTCTACAAGTTTTCTGAGTAGCCTTGGAAGGGAAGTGAGAATGATGTAGCATGTGTCGTACGTCTTAAATATTAGTTCTTTAGTTGCAGAATTTTTTGACTCGTGTGTGCTCTTGCATTTCTTTACTTACAAGAAATCAAACTTCATTCAATTACTTTACATTCAGTTTTGAACAGGTGATAATGTTTCACAGGAGATTGTATCTCCGGTACATTTTTAACAGTAGTCACTAATCTTCAAACATTTAAGAAACCCTCTGCAAAGGCTTTCAAAACTTTGCATCCAATATTTGGGAAAACTTTGTATCAAGGTTTGCAATCTATTCAATCAATATTGTTTAAGCACACAATAAAAATGGTGCGTGCTAATGCTATGTACATCTATTTTGGATTAGCAAACCGGTTTTCAGAAATAACATCGTAACACGTAGATTTGTGGGAACCGGTGAGCGCATCAGGAGATTGCAGATTTTGGACATTAAACATAAAATCGTTGGTAAGTAAGTAAAGACGTTGGTGCCCATTCGAGGGGAAAGTGTAAATTGTGGATGAAACTTGACCGAGAAGATATCAGAAGAAATACATGTTTTGACCCACCAAAGCTTTCGAATGTAGAGCAAAGTCTGTTAACTAAAATTATTCTTTAACTGACTTTAAAGTGAAACATGCAAAGTGAAAGTTGCTTTCACCACAATTTCATTAAGTACGGTGAAGAGGTTAACAAATTTATTTAGTGCGATTTGAACTTTCCACAAATTTTGAAGTAAATACAGTGAGCAAAAATTACAAAATTGTTATTTGTGAGAATTTGAGGTTATTGACAGGTCCACTTGGCGTGATATCCTCATTCTGTTGATGCTTACGACGAATAAAGAAACAACGATGAGAAGCGGAATCAGACATTTACTAAAATCCAAACCAAATATAACAATGTTTGACAGTTTAATTTATTTTTAAACATTTAATGGACCATTTAAGTAATTTATTTGAATCATCCTACTTTGAGCTTAACCTCGGTCCTGCGGAAGACTTGCCTGTCCCTTGCAATATTTTATCCAAAATATTTTTAACAGCTTTGACTTGTGGACCTTGTTTCGTTGCTGCCAAAGAATCAAAATTAATATGTTTAGTTTTTTCGATTTCTTTTGTCAATCAGTGGTTCTGGTAATTCAGGTTCAGTAATAAGAATGCAATTGAGCAACTGACCATACAGTGGACCTCCCATGCCAAATGTGTCCCAACAGCCGATTCGATTTTCGGGTAAACTAGAC
>JAQGCM010002651.1:0-10727 GCA_034699705.1 Hymenaphorura dentifera
ACGTTGAAGCGCCATAAGCGTCATCCAGTCCGAAAAAAGTTGTTATTTTTTTGTTTATGGTAGTTACGAGACCTCCTTGGGTTTAAATACCGAATGTTAATAAAAATTGTCTGCAGGTTTTTACCAAATCCAAAAGTTACGTTGACTGCAATGTTGGAGCCTCGCTTGAACCAATTACCTTACAGAATTCAGGCTGTTTATCTGCAGAACAGTTTGAAGATATTAACTCACATTTTGTGTAATCCAAAACCAAAACAGACTTTGGAAGTGACAGAAAATGATACTGAAAGTAATGGAATTGACGAAACTCCACAAAATGACAGTTCACTTAATTTAGTTGATATTCAAGAAAAGTTGAAACCGTTCATTTCAAGCGAAGAATTAGAAGTTCAAGAAAGGGCAGGAACTTTCTACAATCTACTTCGGTGTTACACGAGACTGGAGGCAAAAGGCGAAATTGACGCCGTTACGTTTGGAACTGATTTAAAAGTCTTTTTTAGCAGGTAATACAATACCCAATATCCACAATAGTTTGATTTTAATTGATTTGCTAAAAACGGCTAATTCTTTTGAAGTGAATTGAATCCGGTCGCCCCGAAAGCTCAAAAGAAAGTGCCTCTTCCAGAAGGCCTTGATTTGGACGCTTGGATCAACGAGCCTCCATCCGAAAGTGAAGGAGAGGAAGTTCCAAATGAGGTATTCGTGACGTCCGCTGCGGAATTCTATGGCGAAAAGCAAGAAAAACCGACTTACCAACCTACAGAAGAAGAACTCACGAAGGTAAGTACAAATTGCAGTATTATACTGGTCAGTATTTGGTAGGCGGGTGTGGCAAGTATTTCATGCGTTCTTAAGTTTGATAAAAGGAGTGTGCCTGCCGTGACTTCAGAGCCAGAATTTAGTCTTATAAATAAATCGAACTAATCTTCCACGTGTCCTGATTTCAGCAACGCGAAGCTCGGCGTGTGGAACAAGACCTCAATCCCCACTACCTCAAGCCATCTTCAAAATCAAAAGCAAAGGCAGCAGAGAATGACGTGGATGTTCCTCCAGTTTCATCGATTGACTTGAACGTTCCATTGAAAATTCCAGGTCTAATTTCGTCAGATAAATATCTCAATGTTCCCTCCAGGAGCAAAAAGCACACAAAGAAGACAAAAAAGAAGAAGAGGAGTGAAAAGAACAAAGGTTCGGATGATGAAGTAAATGAAGACGCTGATGCGGAAGACTCCTCTGCTCCTTCACACGTGGTCAACACGACGATTGACATGCCAGAAGGAGCAACAATGTCTGACCACGAAGAGTCGCATTTAAAAGAAGATGATCCCCATCGTGCCTTGAATTTTGATTTAGACATGTAAGTAGAATAGTTAATTAGCTAAAACTGCAAGCATGCAAATCCCTATCACTATCTACAGCTGTGGACTGTGGACCATTTAAAGAATCGATTTTAATCAAATATTTTTCCTTGCAGCCCACTAGAAGCGAACGAGTCAATTCCCACCCCTTCGCATCGTCAGACTAAAAAGCCCAAAGACCCAAATTATTTGAACAATATCCCCAAAGAAACTCCCAAGGTGCCCACAGAAGCAGGTGAAATTGAACAGAAGAACCCAGATGAAGAAGTGCATCACTCCAAGTCTTCCAAATCAAAAAAGAAACACAAAAAAGATAAGACAAAATCTAAGTCTAAATCATCTAAGAAGGTTGAGGAAGTTCAAGAAGTTGATTTACTCATGGATATGGATCCCATGACTGACATGGTTGAACCAAATGATACGAATTTCACGGTATCGATGCACACACCGGAAGTTTACACCACGTAATTGAAGAAGGGCGAGAAGTACAGATAAAATGTCGAAGTTATTTATTACAGCTACATATATTGAGTTGAGGTACATTTAAAAGATCAGGTGATGAAGTTTTTGTCAATCTATTCTAATTAGTGGCATAGGAAAAGAAGAGTGTCAGACTTGAGTCGATTCTCTCCGTCAGAGACTTCGCATTGGTAATTCCCTGTGTCGGGAGGTGCGACGTGACGAATGAGAAGAACGGATCGTAGCATGGGACTAATCCCCGGTGCAAGTGTTACGTTGAACTTGTCGTGGAAATCCTCTTCGTAGGCTAGAGTTTTATTGAGTGCCAGGACGATGTCTGGTTGTGTCGCATTGTGAAATTTTCGCTTCCACCCCACAATCTGGAAGAGGAGTGGAAAAAAATGGAATGACATTATTATTTTCTAAATTATTTTTAAACTAAATTAGAATTAGAATACTGATATTAATTTGTATATTCATTTGCAAAACAACAATCCTGTCTCGAATCTGTTTTGTTTCAGAATAGTAGAAAAATCATGAAGAAGAAGGCATTTGTTTTTAGTTTAGTTTTCAAATGCATGCATTATTTTGACGACTTTTTCCAGCTGTGTTTGTCGACTCAAATTCTTCCAAAGTGAGATCTAACGTGAAGCTTAAAAGTACTTTGCAAAACTCATTTAAAAGGACAGAGTTGTAGTAAAGGGAACAAGAAGTAGAATGAAAAGTAGAAGTTGTCAAAATTTGAAACATGTTAGGGAAATTGGTTTTGTTGGTTAGCTGAAATTATTTAAACTCATCCTAATCTAGCGTAAGCGTTAGAATTTAGGATAAAAGTCAAAACCAGAACTGTGAAATCATGTTTTGACAACAACATGAACAATATTGACATTCATCGCTCTCATCTCGTTACAAAAATTATTAAAGTATTGCAATTGAATTTGCGTCAAACCAGTACATTCAGGATTACTAATTTTTTACTCTTGAGAATGAATATGATTGAATGAATGGCCAAACCGCAAAGATATTTTATTAGATATCTGCCGACGCGCCGCTGCGTTGATGTAATTAAACTAGGACAAGATGCTTAGTTATGGTTGGAGTTGAAAGGATGTTGTAACTCTGCACCTATAACTTTGCGATTCGATAACTCGATTGCTCTCTCGTCCATGACCTTTGTGGGTTTAGTATTAATTCCATTTGGCACGGCTGGCTAGTGAAATAATTGTGAAATACAGGTAACAAAGCCGAGGAAGCAGATCATTGATTGAATACAACCAAAACCATGTATACTAGGCTATGAAACAAACAGGTTTTCAGTTACAAGCCAAAAATTTTGCAAGAATGCATATTGGCACATCTTTCTGGATCAGTGTGAATTACGATACGAATACGCTCATAAATTTCGAGCTTCTTAGAATGTTCGAAACAAAATTTTGTATACTGTGAAACCCTTGGAACACTGTGATTGATACCTTGAAGAAAAATAGGGCTACTCTAAAAGAATTGAAAGTTGGTTCGGATGGGCGACGAAGGTCCATCCGAATCATGACTTGTCTGGATTTGGAATTGTCCTACGAAACTATCGAATTCCGTGAGTAGAAATGTTACATAATTTATGTTAGTCCGGAACATTTCGATTGGCTCAATTTAGCCCCCCCCCCCCAGAGGAAAGGTTAAACGGGTTAGTGTCCAGAAAAATTGACTCGTTCCTTGTTTAGCGGAAGGACTGGAGTCGGAGTATGGGCTTCGCCGTATTCGAAAGTGTCCTTTCTTCAGGTATTTTGCATAATAAATAAGATTCGAAAGGGAAAAGAGAACTCACCAACTGTGGGTTGGGACTCCCGTGTCTCTTCCTAATATGAACGTCACAAATAACTTCGGCTGCTCCATGCAATTTCGGACAATTGGAAATGTGTGCATGGACTTTGCTTACGACTCCTCTGCTAGACATACTTTCAGAATCTAAATTGAAGTCTTTGGAACCATCGAAAGAATCCGCTTGGGACTTGTGCACTTTCATCGTTGTCTCCACATCCTTTCCCTGTCCAGAATTTTTTACGTTCGATTTCGAGTCAGATGTAGTCACCTTGTTGGTTCCGTTGGAATTTTTTGGTTTATTTCGGACCCTTTGCACCAAAATCCGGTTATCATTAGCTTTCCCTAGAAATTCTTCATCTTTGCCTTGGCTCTCAAGAAATATCAGCGGAGGTTGCTCCGATCCTGGCCCAAAGGTTGGCCCGACAAATGGGCCATGATTTTCATCAAAATATGGAATGGTGCTGGGAGTAAAATTGATTTCGGTGACAGGGACGGTGGAAGGAGCAAATTCGTTGTGGTTGACTACGCTGAAGAAAGAATTGTCATTGAGAGTTAGGGAGGATTGCGTGACAGGTGGAATCTGATTTAATAGTTGCCCATTGAAAAATGTCTTGAGATTGTCCACTCCTGCAATTGTGTTCTGTTGTTGAGCCACTTCCGTCCCCAATTGTGATTTTATGCCCTTGGTTTGTGCGACGTCTTGGACGGGTGATAGTGCCAGAGAAGATGAGGACCTTGGGCTTGAGCTTGGGACCCCTGGGAATAGACAGGAGTAGTGTCAGGAATTGTCAATTATTAATCAAAATTTGAAATCTGATAAATGATATCAATGATAAGAGCATCGTATGAATTTAAGTGAGGGACGGACCCTGAGAGGAAAATGATTCAAATTGCATGGATGTTGGTGTTTGCTAGTCGTGAGCATTTAGGAGTTACTCGAGCTTGAAATTAGAGATGAGTTTTGGCTAAAATCAAGATTGAGCAATGGCAAATGCAAGCTGAACCTCTTTGCTGAAGGCATAATGAAACAAAACTCTCATTGTGTCACCGCTTGAGACTTTATTGTTCTCAATGCGAAGGTTAGCCCTGCAAATTGTTTTCTTAAATTGTTCTAAACGTATGCAAATAATTGCCGTCTTCCTCAATCAACTTGACGTTGAGAGCTGGAGTCACATGCAGAGCTATGATGACACAATTTGACGGAAACGGCTAAACTTGGTTTGTAGTGGATGATTTGGAGGCTATGTGATCAAATCCAATCTTTCTTACTCAATACTTTCAGCTGTTTTGGGGGATAATTATAATAAATTTCCGGCCCAACTGGGTTTAATTGGATGAATTTATATAATTGACAAAAATTCAAGTTTAGAGGACGATGAAAATCGGCAGGCCAATTTAATTTGTGGTCAATGTCAGCTGCACAATACGGCGGATTGCGGATATTTTCGCACCAGAAATCCAATTCGATTCAACTCAGAAGAAAATTAATTTAATCAATCCGCATTGTTGCTCACCTGGTGGGCAGATTTCTTCAGTCGAATTAATGATGTATGAAAGTGAAATGAAATTTTATACAATGGATAGGAGGAATGCATTATGAAATCGAACCGTGCAAATAGAAATTTAAAATTTGCATAAAGAAAGTGAAATTTGGTTGACTAACCTCTTAATCGCAAAGGTGGATTCGGCTGACCTAACTGTTGCGACTGTTGCCCATTTTTGTCTCCCTCGTTTTTAGTCTGGTCATTGCTACTCGCCTCAGCCATAGCTTTGACGATTACCCCTTTCACTTTTTGAGTCTTTATTTCCGGCTTTCCATTGTTGTCAACCTCAGCACCTGATGAATCTTCGCTGCTCTCTCCGCTACTTGAATTTGGTACGGGAGGTCTAAGGCCTCCAATATTCGGTGAAAACAGCAAATGCTTTGCCCTATTTTGCTTGTCGCTTTCACTCTCTGCTTTCCCTCCCGTATTTTTCTCCTGCGCATCCAGGGCAGCCAATGCTTTCTTAGTATGGAAATCCAGATATTCGTCATGATTTAGAAATACATTTGGGCCAGGCTCTTCGCTACTTCCAGTTTTGACTCCAGGTATGAACAAACGCCCCGGTTTGACATTATCTTTGGGTACATTTGGTGTCGGCAGCCCTTGCTTAAAAGTTTTTGACGCAGGGTCAAACACATGAATCCTGGCTTTTGATGAGTCTTCTGGGCTTGGAAGGTAAGGTCTCGGATTTGGCTCATGTATTGCCAAACCTGGTCGAAATCCTGACAAATGTCGAGGAGACGTTGGCGGAAGGTAAATCGTTCTCAACCTGTGCCTGTCATATGGCAAATCCCGGTCTCGATAAGAGTTGAAATATCCGCTATCTCGATACCTTGACCTATCATAAGTTCTATCGCGATTTTCGCGATCTTCGAATCGAACGGAAGGATAATTGAGTCGTTCATCATCAAATAAGACTTGATTATACTTTTCAATGGGGCGGGTGACCCTGTAGTTGCTGATTCGTCGGAGACTAACTTGCGTGTCGTCACGGAATCGATTGTTTCGACCGTCTCTGTCACTGTATTGGTCTAATGAAAATTGATTTCGATCACGGTCACGATATGGGTCCAACAATATTTGATTTCTCTCACGAAGTGGCCTTAGTTCTTCCTCGGGTCGAAGTCGACTTCGCCCAGTTCGCAAATCCTCATTTGGAAATAAGGAATATGCTCCTTCATTTGAAGTCATGACTGGAGCTGGAGCTGGACTCGGAGATGCTTCCATGTTAGGAACCCATTGAATCAAAAGTAAGCCGGAAACAACCACTTGGAATGTTAGGAGTTGGCGTGCTCCCAATTTCACTAGTATTTTTGATATTCCGAATAAAAGTTCAAATCGACCAGAATTCTCATCTTCGTGATTGCTATTTTCTTTTCGCCGTGATTTGTTTTTGGTGCAAAGTGTACTATCGGCATCCGAAGCCCCTCTGAAGAATCCCGAGGAACTCATTTTTGTAACTCTTTTGATGAAATTTCAATTTCCTAAATCACTCTGGAATATAATTTGAATGACAAAACCCTACTTCCATTGTTTCATTCCGTGCACAATGCAGAAAGGCAAACCCGTAGACTCGAGGCAGTTTATCGTAAGAAGTTATTCTGTATTTGAACTTCTTTTGACTTGCTAATTCTCACTCCCACAGATTGATCGCTTTCAAATTAGCCCAGAAATTTGCACATATTTGCAATAGTACTGAAGCTGAACATTTGGTCCATGATGTTTTGCAAATATTGATCGGTAGGTTAGAATCTTATCAGAATAACACAGCCACAATCCACAGTCAGCTTCCGTCCCAGTCAGAAGAGTGACATAATGAAACTGGTGGTGATGTCGTTGTCAACTGTCTACCCCTCATCTGTCATTCTAAAGAGCAGTTTGAGTTTTGACTTGTTCTGGCCTACAAATCCTACATTTTCACAGAAATTAAATCAAAAAGTTCTCACTTTCAGGCTCAAATCACAAATGAACAAAGATCAAGTGGTGGACCGGACGAATGCGACGCGCTGCGTGGATGGCCGTAATCGTCAAACCGTAAACCCTCAGTCTATCTTGATCTCTTAGCCACATCAAAACACACAAAACTTAAGCTAGGAAAGGTAGGCAGAGGCAGACAAAAAAATTAACACCCATTTAAATAGCCACACAAATGCATTCGTCAGTTCCTATGAATTAAATAGTTTAAATGAATGAGTTGGTCTGCACTGCAGCACTGCACTGCATCTCAGCTTTCAGCAATTATCCCAGAAGGGAGGTACAGAATTATAAACACAGTAAGTAAGGAAGGTGGACAGACGGTGGCATAGGTAGAACGCTAAACGGAACGAAAATTCTCATTTTCATTTCGCCCAAGTGACCTTTTATGGTCCCGTGCCCTCAATTTCAATAGCAAACTGCAAAAAATAAAAGAGTTAAAGAAACTTGACTTTTTATGTGCACTGCTTGGTGGGGTGGTTGGTGCTCAACTTGCAATGTGTATTTTGTGCAAAAGTCTATACCTGTGCAAAAGGTGCTACTATTAAAAGCTTCGCTTCTCCTACTTGGCTTATCCGGCAAATAAATTGCGAGATTAGATGTTTATACGCTTCTTGACTCAAATTAAAAAAAAAGTGTCGCGTCTTCTACAACAACTACTGTAGTTTAGACCAGAAGTATAGAAGAATGAAACAGAAATTGGTACAAAAATGTGGGGGCTAAGAAAATGAAAAGGTATTCTCTGCATTTTCAATGCAATAATAATTAAGTAAGTTTAAGCTGTAGGATAGCATCATAGGAATAATCTCACCCCAGTTCTCACACGCTCTGATTTTGTAAGTTGCAAAAAATGCAAAATTGCATTATTTTGCAAAAAAAAAAATCTGCTGCTTTAATCAAGATTGCCGGAAGGCCACGGTTTGCAGAAAATGAAAAGTTATGAGATTTCAAGATAAAATCGTAACAAAATTGGATTAAGGCAAGCATGTTGTGTGGGAGTTTCTGGAATTTGGATTCTTCTGGATGGAAACTTGAAAGTATGTATGGAAACAACGTTGGATCCTTGGATCCTATTATTTTGATGATTTGCTTAAGAACAACCTCCCGTCGTCTCTTAATAGAAAAGTAAACGATCCGTGTCGGTGTTGATTTCTGCCGTTAAATAATTTACGACCTCATAAAACTCTCACCCTGGCTGAGTTGGTCCAGAGCACAGCACGGAAGTATTTGCTAAATTCCACATGTGGTTGCTATAAATTCCGTACACATTGCATTTTGCATTTGCATTCACATTTTACTACTGCAAGCTGCATCCCCAAATGGCAAATGGTTTGTTTCGTTATACGGACACAGTACATTGAGCTCGGTTTGTTTATAACAGAAGATTGGCTGTAAACATTTCCTTTTTCCCGACTACTCTCACGAGGGCGACTCGTCAACTGCGACTCGCCTCAGCCTTGGAAATTTGTTTTATATATTCAAATTGTGTTCTACAATTTGTGTTTAACTCTTTGGGGTCGGCTGGGGTGGGTCATTGGTCTGCTAATTCTATATGTTTCTATTAGAATTTTTGCCAATGTCACGTAGCACACTTTCGGGGAAATGATGGTTTCCCACTAGCAACAGCACCAAAAAAAAATTTTCCAAAACATTTCGATTACAATATTGAAATTGAGAATCTCCAAATCAGCATACGAAGTAACCCACGTTTTTTGACTTTTCACGCAGACATTTGAAAATTTGCGATTGCACGAACGAGTCTCCCTCGTCAGTGCAGCTCAGCATACAAACTTTCAGGAATTAAAGAAGACATTTATGATCACACATTCAAATTTGAAATGTTTTCATTCTGTAATGAATGGCTGGTATATACTGGTGGTTTGCTTTGCATAACACACATCATCAGGACACAAATCTCGAAATCTCGTACGTGTTTGTTGGATGAATTCCTTAGTAGGGCTCAAGACCAAGTCTTCTCGTCGTGAGGATCACTGCGGTCGTAGCTGTAGTCGCGGTTGCAGAAAATTCAAAGCGAAATGAAATCTATTCAATGATTTGTTCACAATATTTTCCATCTCCATGCTTCCTTCCATTTGCACGCGTGACTAACTCATAATGAGAAACCAGCAGAATCTTTTTTCATTCATTCAAGTTTACGAATGAATGTCTTGATTTGATTTGATTTTCTGAAGAGTCTGGAGTTTTTCAGAGTCTTGCACACCCGGATCGGGAATTACTGTCTAGTAAGCTTCAGGAATCCAAAACCAGTTATGTTGTGCACCACTCGTCACGTCGCGTTGGATTCCTTATGTAAGATTCTCTTGACTGATATTTTGACATGCATAAACTCATGAGAGCAGAAGACAAGTAATTCCAGACGCGTGCATTCTCAGGGAAGCCTAAAGACTCGTCACTTTATTGTAGTATTTTGGAAATTTTGGTCGAAAGTTTACATTAAATTTGAATATGAATTTAGCCCAACAATCAGGTACTCTCCCAAGTAAAAGTTTAGACTTCCACCCAATTCGGGATCAGCTTGAAGATCTGCAGAAGGAAAAAGACTGAAATAAATAATTGAAGATGATACGTCCGGAAGGAATTGAATCAGACGGAAATTACGAAGCTGTAAGGCACGTCTCAGATCAGATCAAATTTACTTCATTTATGCATTCTTTGATCTGAGATTCCCCGATAGGTTGAAAGGATGCGGTTAGGCGTTTCGTACTAAAAAAAACGCAGGATATGCATGCGTTGCGAAGTAGAACTCTAGAAAAATTTGAGGATGAACTCAATGAAAAAATCTTCGCATGTTTATTGAAGGCCGAATATGAATCCGGTTGAAAAGATTCTGCTTCTTTTGGTTTATGACATGGATGAGCGACTACAAAATATTAATTGCAAAAATCTTCTTTTTACTTATTTTTGCGCAATGCTTTACAGTTTTGCAGACCAAAGTCCACATAGTATTTATTCATTCACAGAGAAGCGAAGCGTGCACGTGAAGCAACCCTCAGAGCTCTTATTGACTTGCTCAATTAATTGGACATTCTTCCAGAACTTTTTGACAGAAGTACACCTGAAACCACTTTTGCTTTAATGAATCCTCATCACAAGACGGCTTTCAGGGCATTTACCGGAATAATTGACAGAAAACCAATGTGACCTACATCCTCTGGAAGTCTCATGCCAATTCCCATACCTCACTCCATTTAACAGCGAATGGGATTTCCAAATAAAAATTTAAAATAAACTCAACCCGTAAATGACCAAGTCCACAGTCAACATGCCCAAATACAAATAATAGCCACATGGACAAAAAGAAGAAAAAAGGACATGGCCGAAATAAATGCACCCAAATATTAGTTGCTGGCATCCGTATATTGAACAGAATTTATTGGAGTACCATATTAAATTTTTAAAAGAAAATTGAGGAGCGGAACTGCAATGGTCTTAGTCTTAGTCGTCTCATAGTCCGCCCTCTTTTTCGGAAGGCTTTGGAATGACAGTTGAAATGGCCATGTCACGAAAGAATCAAGCAAACTTTTAATCGAATTTTGTTAACTAAAATATAGCT
>JAQGCM010002652.1:0-10725 GCA_034699705.1 Hymenaphorura dentifera
AAATGATAGAAACCTATTTATGGTGAGATTTGCCTGCGCTTCATAAACACACAAATGGTGCCCTTTTGTAAATATGCATTGCCTTTGCCTAAGCGTTGTTGGTCGGGATGAGATACACAAAAAGATTGTAGAAATTGCATTTGCATTTAGGCTATTCGGGCATAGATAGTTGAGCGCATAAAAAGATGGTACCCATAAATCGGTGACGAAAACAATGTGTTCAGCTCAGACAAGGCATGTTTATGAATACAGATCGTTTTCCCACACTACTGGTACTGCCTCAAAACCAGAAAGCAAATTTGATAAAAGTTGGATAATTTTTTTAAGATTGAGGATATCAAAAAACCAATTCAGTTTTTGAAAATTTTTGCAAAGTTTACCAATGAATTAATTAGGTTTTCCTACTGGATGAACGACGAAACAAAAGTTACAAGGATTTATGAATTAGTGTCTACACACGTCAAGTTACGCTAATGTAAAATAAACAAATATATAAAAATGATGCTGTGAACTTTTGTTTAGTCTCTGAAAACTCCTGATTTTTATATGAATTTAAAAAAATACGACTTGGCGATCGGTTAAAATGTTCACCAGCAACATTGCATTTAAAGTTGTTCTATTACTTCCGACTCACCTTATATTAGTAAGGTTTCAAAACGCTGCATTAACAACCATGAGAAGGCTATTTCGTTCAAAAAATGAAATTCAGACAACCGCGAATAATTGATGAATGAAGAAATCACTTTTAGTATTTAGTGACCCGAATTTTATTGAATTGAGAGCGTTTGCTTATTGAATCATCAAAATTTTCTCCACATTTGATTCTCGCGTATTTCTCCTTACATCCTGTATCAATTTTTGACAATTGGATTTACAGAGTAGTCCAGGAAGGAAGGCAAACTGTGCGTGTGCTTCAATTTCAGTCTGAAGGTTTAGTTCAGTTCCTAAGTACATGTGTTTGTATGTAATGACGTGACCGAAACCTAAATGGATTATAATAACAAAATAATCAGGGTTTTTATCCCATTGGTTTCGGTTCTGTGTGATACAAATAGAAATCAGGTCGAGGTTTTCAAAGCGAGCACAGATTTTATGACTTTTCTTTGACCTTAAAAATCGTCTAGTCTTCCGGTTCGGAAAGGTGACGACAACTCGTACTCGTACCCAACTAAACCCCTAATGGAAATGCTGCTGTAGCGCAGTGAAGTGGATTTTATGTTAAAATTAAGGAAAGGTGTTGAATGAGATTGTGTTAGACCAAGGTGTGAAATCCACTTATAAAGATTTCGTGTTCATACAGAGGATTTCTCGTGTTAATAAATAAATTGGTGGTGGCATCCTTTTCCATAGTATGAGAATTTTTATTTCATAGCTTAGCAGCAGCACCCAGCGTACGTTGTAGCAGCAAGCACCCAAAACCTTAACCCTTGCTTCTCCAAAGAAAACTGGTTTTGTCGGGCTAAATTGTTTAGAGCAAAATCAGGAGAGTGCAGATGTTCTTATTGTTGCAGAACGCCGTCCTCGTCGTTGCTTCTTATTCATTGGATGCTCAATTCTGTGAACCTAATGTAACGTTAACAGGTTTGCTACCTTTATTTTGAACTGACTGCGACTACTAGAGCAGAGCATTGTTGTAAATTTTCACCAAGCAAAACCGCGTACTTTAGCCTGACAGGATTGTATGCTTGTATTTCAAAACGAAATTTTTAAACTTCTGGTCATGAGATAAAAGAAAGGAACACTGAAAAGTTGCACTACAATGATTTTCGAATTGTAGCATAATTTCCGCTTTTAGTTCAACAAACTAAAAACTAAATTTTATCTCCATTAGATCGTCCAATTCGATTTTGGCAAAAAATCTGTTTTAAGTTTTCACATATTCGTACAAATTGATTAAATTTCAAACGGTACTTTGTGTATAATTTTATGAATTTTTTTTGTTCAAATTATATCCCCATCAACTTCAAAAAGTCTAGCAAAAAATTCTCAATACTGCAAAAGTATTTAATTTGTTAGTTAAAATTGTATCATAAATCCAAGAAGGAGAAGTGCCTTAACAGCACTTCACTCTTCAAACCTAACACTACTGCAAAACAGTAGTATTCTAACTCAAAAAACAGACCCAAAACAAGAATAGAAATATTTATTACATTTCACACACTCATCATCCATCATTATTATCTGGCTCTGTTGTTGTTGATGCCATTAGAGTGAATTGAGTAGAATCGCAGAGATAATTAATCAGGCAAGATTTATGGCAAATAAATAAGGAACGTGAGACAACAGACAACTTGTGTTTTCTGTAAAGAAATGCAAAGAAATATAGGCGCCTAGGCCAGGCTAAGGCTATAGGCGGTTGACGTGTAGCAGTAGTAGTAGAGTAGTAGCAGTGGCAGCAGTAGAGTTACACATTATGATGCCATAAAGTTAATTTAGTATTGGATGAAGAGGCGCTTAAGGGCATCACAGCGCGGCATAGTAAGTAATCATTCCGCTCGAACTATGCCATTAAGAATTACGACGGCCCCTATGTATGACTATAATATGTTTGTTATGACCACAAGAGTTATTACATACTTATACTTCTAGTTCGCAGTTACCATTCCATTCCATTGCGAACGAATGCGAATGCGAATAGCTAGGACGGCTACGACTAGGAGAACTTGTGCTAGAATCCGTTGAACATTGTACGTTGTATGTGTAGTGTGAGTATTTTGAGTATTTTGAGTCGTGGATTTCCTATAGACAAAAAAACCGTGTGAAGTTTACTACAGTTTTCTATGGACTTTCTATTGCGTGTGGTGTGAGATTACTAATAGACCATCATCCTCGACTCAAAAACATACATTTTGCATTTTATTCCTCGTAAAACTCCTATATAAGATGTCAAGTTGATTTTTCGTCTTCTTCCTCTCCTTCATGACTAGCGTCAGCGGCGGCAAGCCAACCAATGCACAATCCATTCACATCCCCATATACTTTTCTATTGCTTTTTTTTGCATAGTCATAGCAGTAGTGTCTCGACTTCTTTCCTTTTCCTTCAATTTTGGTGCAAGGAACTTGGAATTTCACTTTCGATTTCTGCCCAATCGACCCATTTGTCTTTTCGGTTGTAGCTGGTAGCATCTGTGAATTCATTTAATGTCGTTGGGATGCATTTTAGACTGGGCACGTCTTGTTCTCATCTTCGATGCTTGACCTGCATGACTTTTGTGTTATCACCAAAGGTAGTGCACATTTTATTCCAGAAAATGGACAAATTATAAACAAAAAAATAACTCCCGATAACTCGGTTCTAATCTTGACCTTAGATTTTTGTCAGTTCAGAAGATTTGTACTTGGATTTTGTGAGTTGGGAATGTTGTGTGCTCTGTACGTACGGCGTTTCTAAGTTAATATTTCCAAACCTTTACAATATATGATCGGATTTATGAATAGATTAATTGGATCTAATAATTAATTCAAAGCCCGACTTATTCTGGCTTTGTAGGTTTTTGTCACATTCGTGACCAGAACGATACAAACGCGAAAAATTGAATCATGTCAATGTGAGTTCTTCTGAATCACGCTTCCGTCCAAATACTATGCGGGCAATGGACTGTGACTTGCTTGCAAACGCTCGCGATATGACGGGTGGGTGGTGAATTTTCTAAATCCGGTGTTTTGGAAAGATGACAAAGCGCTCGGAGTCTGTCCTGCCCTGGACTCACATTTACATTCGAATTTTTTGATAAGGATAGGGTGAATATTAGTCACAAGAGAGGAATAGAAAAATGCAATTCCAAAATTGCAATGAAATACGGACAGAGCCGGCGGAAGGCGAGGGGGGAAAATTTTCGAGTACCACGGCGTTGGGTGACGCTGCCTGAGAAAATCAGCGTAATTTATTGATACGAGGAGAAATAGAAATGCAGAATGCATGAACTTATATGGAGGTGTGCCAGTTGACAATCTATTCATTCTTTTGCATACATTCTTGATGATATTTTACAATGACGGAACACAGCATTTCCGCAAGTTTTCCCTTGGAAACCTCTGAAATTCGGAGAATTTTGTCTGAAGCTATAAATTGGACGCAGATAATTTTAATTTCGTTGTAACGTACCACAGCTAATTTCTTATTTAAAATGCGCAAACACTTTGCTGGTGTTGTTTGGAATGTGGTTTTGTTTTGCTCTGATCAGACATTGAATGCTATAAAATAAATTCCATCACCAGTTCTGCCATTTACACGTTTTTAATAACTTCTTAATCCGACTAGTTAAAAGTTTAAAATTTACTTCACGGGAATGCATTTGAGTACGTTGCTAAATGATTCAAAAGTTTAATTGGCCCAAAAAAGAGAAATTATATGAACTTCTTTAATCTATCGTATTCGGAAAATAAAACGCAAATGACGGAGTTTTTTTTCCCGAGATTCTGATTCCCGACCCAACCGCTCGATTTTTATTTCAAAAAATTGAGTTTATTTTTTGAGTTTGAGTTTGAGTTTTCCCCCTTTTGTGACGGTTTGCCGATTGGCGATAATGTAACATGTGTGATTTTGTAATTTGGCTTTAACCAACTGGTGCAATAAAATTGAAATTTCTTGCAGTGTTTATTTTTTATTCATTTTGACATGGAGGGAGACTCGCAACGCAATTCGAGTCAAAAGTCAACTAATCTAATGCATTGCATTGCATATTGGATGTAGAATTTAGACCAGACATGTAACTGGATAAAAATCCCCTGGTTGGTTGCCCAACACTTTCAAGTCTCCAGTTTCAGTCAGAGTCAGAGAGTAGTCGTCTTATGTACGATCTTCAATTTCTACTTCTACCTACATATTTATTCACTCCTTTTTTCCTTTTTTTTCGTCGAATATTTGCATGCCTTGCCTACTTGAAACCATGTAAACTTATTCCTAAACTTAACGAAGGAGTCAGAGTCAGTGAAACGGAGTGAGTTATGACCTTTGGGTGTTTGGGTGCGAGCCCACAACCTAAACCCAAAGCCAAAGCCACAAGTCCATGTCACTCTCGACATTGCATTGGGATAAAATATTTTTCTCTACAATTTTTTTTCTCCAGCTTTGATCTTTCCTTATGATATCATCTCATTTATTATGTATGCATAACATCGCACCACTTCAGTTCAAATTCAACTTTTTCTCTTCTTTTAGTCTCGTACAAAGTTGTAGTACAAGTCGAAGTAGCCCCGTTGCTACTAGCTTGGGTTGCCCCCTTTACAAAAGTTTTGCTTCGTATTTCCAAAAGCATTCAACGCAACATCATGACACATTTTGCACTAGTTTGGAATTTTTTAAGAAAATTCTAAGAAGAAATTTTAATTAGATTATCTTTTCGATCGATCTGTGTTCTTGAATAATGATTGTGGCCAGGTCCAGATGGAAGAATTTTGTTTCGCTATACTTGAGTAGAAAAGAATTTAGTACAGGAAGAAATATCAGTCAAGAAAAATACATATATTCGTGTAATATAAAGATGGGGTCCAAACATTCTACGGTTGTTTCCTTACTTCGATTTTTTTAGTCTTATCAAATTTTCCTCTTCTGTATCTAATTGTAACTTAGGTGCTCCACTCGCATGACCACTACATAAATTAATTTGCAATTGGACTTGTTTAATTAACAAGAATACAATATATTCACCTCCGACAATCACTAGCCTGACCAGCTCCCTGGGTAGCAAACTCAGCTTGAGTTCTCACCAGGCGGCTTGATTCCAACATCGAACCGCATTGTTGAATACAATCATGCTAGACAAGGAACCGTCCAGTCAACTCTCCTTACAAAACCTGTGCATTTGTTTAAGATATGAACCAATTTTTCTTTGCATTTGCGTTTACATGAGTTTTATTTTTATCATTCACTTGTTCTTCATTAATTTCGTGCGGCACCACATTTGCATTCAATGTTAATGTTACAAATACGATTGCAATATATCGCTTTAATTACTCGGCAATTTGTCATTCCTCAGCTTGTCTTGTGGCACTCTAGCTTTCTGATTGCGCAACAATTACAATTAAACTAAAGAAGGTCATATGGTTGTGCTATCTAACATTCTGCATTATTGTCGTCCTCTGTTTTTGAACAACAGAGCGGCGACTCCTTTGAGTCTCGTGAATTTGGTTCAATTTGCAAACAATAGCAGTTATGACATGACATGACTCAATTATTTTGCTTAAATAAAATATGTGCTCGATTGTGTACTACTTGCTTGACTTCTTGGATGAGCAGCTAGACTAAAGTTTCATGTTCGGCACGGCCACAAAGTACTAGCTATTCAAATAGAATTGTCGAACTAGTCGCACTAAGAAAAGGCGATATGTTCTGTGGACAGGACTGCCTCAGCTATTTATTGTTGGGTTGAATGAGTAATCGAGCTAGCACTAATTCTTAGTCCTAATTTGAACTCATGCGCTTTCGAGGACTATTACTGATTTTGAACTTTTCATGGGATTTTCAGATTGGTTGTTATTTGTAGTATTTCTTTGAATATTCTGTGTAATTCTCAAATGTAAGCGTTGTTTCTATTTGTCTTTTCATGCAGAGTACCCGGCACAAGTCTCTTGGAAATCTAGAGATGAAGCCTATTACCGTACGTCAATCTTTTCTATTTCTTGTCTTGTTTTTCAGTGCGTGAATGCCAATGTAGTTTTGTGATTATAATCTGCTTGTTTAGAACATTCTTGTGGAACATCTTGAAATATAATTTTAACATTAAGTACAGAAATATCAATCGCTATGCAAGTTCATCTCAAATTCTATAGCGAAATCAATTTGGAAGAAAAATATCGCATCGGTCAGGTTCACTAAATCTCAAGCTCTGTAAATGTGTCTACTTTCACCGCCGGACATTGCGCGATCCGCACTGGTCGAGTCTGAGGTTTTGGTTTGTACGAGAAATCCTACCTTCGCAATTGACGAAAGCGGAGAAAAAGAGGAAAGAATAATTTATTAATTTCACGTTAGCGTTAGAAGAGAGAAACGTACGTAACTTAGGTCGTCTTGATTATAGTCACTCATAGATTTTTAGGAGACACGCTTTTTTTCTTCTTCTTTTGTTGTAAGTTGACTAAACCTACTTGAAAGTCAATGTTCGTTCTTTGTGAGGGATTTTTTTAAGCATTTCTATTTAGTGGGAAGCATGATGTGAAGGAGGGCTCAACTGGAGAAAAAGGAACATGAACAGTGGTGCGGGCAGCTGCCTTATTCTCTCTTTTCCCTGAGAAAAAAAAGAAAGGCAAAAATAATCCTGAAAGATCGGTGACTATACAATCTGATGGGATTTACTCAAAATGTTTCTCCAGTTCTTCCTTCACTTCTTCCCTGCCTGTCTCCCTTTTATCTTTATCGCACACACGATACGTGAAAGTGAAGTCTCTCGCCTTGAATAGATATGAGATGTACATTTTGTACATGAGGATTTTTTTCGGGGTAAGAGGCAACGCAACGCAATGCAATCCTTAAGTTACCCGGGTTCGGGTATTTCCTATTTTTTCCCTGCCTGCATCTCTGTCACACTATACCCATACAAAAAGAAACAGGAGAGATCGAGTAGAAAAAAAAGAAAGCGGAAGAACGTGTGGTCCTCCCATTAAGGCATTCTTTCCACCCATGTATCACTCCAAGTAATGCTTTTCTTCCTTCTTCTTTCTCTATTATCACGTTCAGCCTCCAAAACCAAAGCAATCGCAATGACTTCAAATACTATATAACTGCGCTTTTATCTTATGGAAAGGAAGAGAATGGGTTAGGGATTTGGAATTTGGATTTGGAATTTTGGGTTATGTTGTATTGTACGCAAAGGACTTGTATCAGCTCGGTTCAATTGTATTTTGCAATTGAGCTCTCACTTCGATGAAATCGAATTAGGTCAATGCAGACGATTTTTGTTTGCTTTCGGTCAGTTAAACTTGACTTGTGAAATCGGAGGGAAAACATTTCTATCGATCATACCTCTCGGAAGCGACACTGAACAAATATATTTGATATTCTCTAATGCAAATACAAATTTAGTTTGGCAGGACGATTTGTCAAGCTGAAATTCTAAATGAATTAGGCTGAATTTAAAAAAACTTAAAAATTCTTCAATTGAGTCGAAATTTTATAAAAAAAATAAGCCAAAATTTTATTTTAAACTACAACTAAGACTGTAGGTTCAACAATTTTGCGTGGAAATGGAATTATTTAAAGGCAGCCTAAATTTGATAAGTCGCTCAGTAGGTTTATGCCATACTTGGTGCTAATTATATCGACACCAATTTGGAGAAATTCCAAAATAAAGTTCAGCAAGTCTGGAAAACTTTTCAACCTTAGAAATATAGTCAAGCTAAAATAAAGCAAGCGAAATTGACAATTGGCAAAGCAAGTATCTGGTCGTAATCTGATGTGTAGTTTTAAATAAATTATCGAATGCAAAGTATTCTCTTCTCACCCTAACCCTTTCGCTCATTGTCTAAAATTGTCTTGCTTTATTACCTAGCTGCCTCTCAGGAAAATGAAACCGAAACCATTTTCATCACATTGAAGTCGTAGTCATTTCAGCAGGGAATGAATGGAGTATTCTGGTTCATTCCGCCCAAAGTCCCAGTTGAAAATACTTTCTCTCTCCCACTTCTCTTTATTTGATCAAAGGATGAGGAGCAAAACCTTGCTTAAAACCAGTAGCAAGAAGCCCAGCCAAGTCGTGGTGACAGAATTGAATTGTATTCAGCATTTCGGAACTACACTTTAGAAATCTCATTTCATTCACTTACTTAGTTTCATCTCATTAAAGGAAAGGGAAAAGCCTCAATCCACATCATTCTAGCCCAGCAGAATAGAACCCAATGTCGTCCTGAACTCTAAACTTTCTCTTCCATGGCATGCCCTGAATGCTTTCTATTCTAACGAGACGAACCTCTATTTTCAAAGTGTCAGTCGTCCCTCTTCGGGAACTACTCTAAACGCACGCGACTTAATCAAAGGATACAATTCACTTTGGAGCAATTGGGAAAGCAGTTTTAGCTTCTGCTAGCCCGACTTGCGGAATTGGCTGGCAGCCGTTTTTCGCAGCTCTTTCCTGCGAATAATCGAGTAATGCGTGAATTGGATTGCTTGCTTTGTCAGGAAATGTGGACATTTAATTTTGGTTTGAATAAATAATTTAATTGATCAGGGGAACTAACTGCTTATTTCAATACTATCCAACTTTAAAAAAACCACGGTTGGTTTATAGTACAGAACAGCTTTACTTGTTTAAATTGTCATACCTTTAAACGATCTCTTCGAATTTTTCGTTATTTTAATATAACACTTAGAATACCAATGGGCATTGAACCTTATCTGGGCCTTCTACGTGGACAGATTTTAATTGTTTGGACTACACAAAATTTTTCAGACTCAATTAGTTAAATTGAAATTATAACGAATGTTTCAGGAACTTATTAAACATTTGATTTGTTAGAATTTGAAGAGCAATAAATTGAGTTTCCTATTAAGTCAGCTTCCTCCAATACTTCCAATTAATTCAGTATTATGGCTTTATTAAGGAGACAACATTCAACATAGAGTAGCGATCTTATTAAAGACGTTTCTTCAAAAAAGTTAGCATTATTAAATTGGACATTACGCGATTTGTTGTTGGCGATTGAGAAATTTTTACTAACAGTTGAAAATTGAAAATCATTGAAAAATTTACGGCCGAACTAATAATTTCTGTATAGACATTAAAAACAATGTGTTTCCTAAGTTGATATTGTAAGGTTAGACTTCGATTACAAGTGCAAATGCAAGGCAAACTCAGATTTTTCCAAAAATTCATTTCCGGAATTTAATAAAATTCTGGAAAACAATATATCAAGCAAAAGAATTTGTGGGGAAGGGTGACCTATCCAATCGGTGACCACAACTCTTGTCTTTCCCCTCTTGTTCCATTTGATTCCTAACAAAATAGTTTGAGTGGGATCAGGAGCGAATGACAGGAGAAATTCATTAAGTATGAGGTATGAGAGAGTCTGGCGGGTAGAAAGTTGGTTGGTTCTTTACTGGATCACTGAATGCACACACAGTTGGTATGTATGAAAATAATCTCATTGTCTTTTTGGGTTGTTCTGTTTCATGGTTTTTTGGTTGGATCTTCTTGACTTGACTTGACGTGTACGTGTCTTGGCCAATGCAGGAGTTCCAATGGGTTCCAATCCTCTGGAATGGACAGGGAACGTGACGGTACGGAAGAAGCGGAAGCCTTACTCGAAATTCCAGACATTGGAGCTGGAGAAAGAATTCCTCTTTAATGCCTACGTCTCGAAGCAGAAGAGATGGGAATTGGCAAGAAATCTTAATCTCACAGAGAGACAGGTTTGTGACTTCTTTTTTTCTTCATCTAATTCACTCACTCTCACCACCCAACTCTCATCTCATCTCAACATAACCCTAGCTAGCTAACTGAGAACACTCAAAAAAATGTTCAAAGTTCACTTGTTCGTGTTCTTCTCAATTGTTGGCCAGGGTGTGGCCCGCCAAACATTTTCTTGACTCCTTACTTATTAAGGAGATTTGGATTTAGCAATTCCAACAAGAACAAATCCACTTTATTTCATTTTTGTGTGTTTCGTACGTGCTCAACTCAGTGTGTTGAGAATATGTAAAGCCAAACTATGGAGGGATCTTGGCTGCAGGTCTAGAGCGGCAACATTAATCGCTAAATTGCGACCCAAACTGAACTTTACAAATAGAAGACT